>ATSW01012206.1:0-10838 GCA_000444245.1 Botryllus schlosseri | reverse complement strand
GGCATTTTAAGCGAGAGCCAGGGGCGGCAGCACATGCTGCTACGCCAGTGCTGTTGAATAGCATTATTTCTCCCTGCATTATAATGCAATTCTTACGACTTAAATATCGGGCAGAGAAACTAGCATTCTTGAATGTGCGACGCACTCCTAGTTCATTTCAGTGGGCGATAGAGTGGTGTCCGAAAGGCCACTACACATAACATTTGCTAATGGCAGCACGCCATATCCGATATCCCACAAACACAAACATTCTGAATACTTCGCTATCAGACTCTCGCCATGACTTGCTGCTACGAATGCCTTGCTACGACGACAAACTATATTTTTAACACTGGCCATATTTTAACAGGCATCACTGCAATTGTTGGAAACATCTCCGTCATTACTGTTACCTTAATCAAGCTGTACCGGGCTCGCATGCGTCTACCAGCAGAGCAGAAAGTCACCAAGATTTTCTTTTTGAGTTTATCTTTTTCGGATGTTTTGGTGGCGGTAAGACATTATATACAATGGTAATTTCTACGATGGTCGGACTAAAATGTGCTAGTATAAGAGTTCCCAATTGGCGGTCGTGTAAAAATAGTCTGGCGTTCTACATTCATATTTACAATCTGTCTGACAGGTCTACATAGAGATTAAAATAGAGCACAATTACAAAAGAAGTTTTTCATGTTTTGAATTCGGTTAAAACTGTCCGCGCGAATTAAGCCATATTCTGTCCGGTGTTCATCAGTTTTCAAAGTTCTACCTATCATCAAGCCTATACCTGCCACTGAGACTAATTGCGGGTCAAGCCTTTTTCGCTATTAGGAGTATGGCAAAAAGGATCAGATTAGTTGTGTTACGCGTTTTTTCTCGACCGGTCGTTACTTTCGTTATTGTCGTGACGAAAAAAACGCAGTGGTATAATCCACGGCTGCAACAACAATGGGTTGCTGGTCCGAGTCCGACCGAGGTCGACTCTAGAATTCATATCTAAGTGTTGGAGGTTTATCTAGGATCCTCCTCGCCATGTGATCCGCATAAGCGGTGTCTTATGAAAAGCCTAAAAGTGGGCCGTGCTACATGTCGGCAAATACGGAATCAAAACATAAAGTAGGCCTATATCGGTCTGGTGTAAAATGACCAATATAGTCGGAACACCATGAATATCAAAAACAAACAAACTTTAGTGATTGTCGTGAATCTCTATTCCATGCGTCAACCTCGTTTACGAAGCGTCTGACTCCAAGCACATTTCTTTCGTTTGTGCTCATAAGGGGGATAGTTTCACCAATCCGTGTGATAATTTCACTCAAAACTACTTTCTACTCCACAAAGTGACGGCAGTCTATAAACATAGCCACTTGAATTGAGAAGTTGAGAACAAGTGAAGATATGAAATATCTACTTGAATACTCCGCAAATGTACAAAAACTTCGCTACTGATCATATTTCACTGAAATGTAGGGTTGGAAGTAGCGATATGACGCCACGTGACGTCATGAGGTTCACGTTCGCGTTCACACAGAACCTTTCAAAAAGGTTTGCGATCACACGAACCTGAACCTTTCAGAGGTTCACACCATCCCTAATAAATATGTCGATATAAATATCAATGTGTAACGTTTGGGCCAACATGCCGTAGTTATTTTATTTCAAGTTTTTTTGCCGCCAAACAAGTTGGTTGCGCAATTCACGGAGCTCTATTGCGCCCTAGACGTTATCTGTCTTGTTGTCACCTAGCGTGAAAATGCCCATCTCATATTAGTCCTATAATGGCCGCGCTCTCAAACACTGCACAGTGCACACCACTAGACTAAGGCACCCAACCGCCTCGTGCTACGTTAGGATGCTGTTCTTTCATAGTCTTAGACGATCGGACTCATTTCTGTATATTATTCATATGTAATTTTTGGCGGTACCCACATTAAAGCCAAGAACTTCGGTTAGACTAACTCGCACGAAGCGCGGAGAAACTTTTCAAGAGAAATACAATCTTCCACAAACGACCCTACTTGATTTACGAAGTCATTTGGCGTATCATGAAAAATCATCTCGCTTACCCCTTGTACGTTGACGACCGCTGCCTTGGACTTATTTTCTAATTATCATTAAAATAAGACAATGAGCAATGCATTACAATCCCTCAAAAACTGTCGCAAGAAAGGGTGACCTAACGAGCGGCTAGTATGCCTGCTATTTAAGTTATCCCATGTTTTTGTGAACACAGTGTAAACTGCATTTATACCGCATGGCCAGGTGGTATGGCATATCACTGCAATCAGTTCAAGAAATGACTGCATATCACATCTAGGCTACATAGTTACATATTACATTCAGCTCATATATAAACCGCTATTCAGATATCTACAGTTGCAGTTAGTATCGTGCTGGAAAATGCTCGAAGAGGCAGATTTTCCAACCCAGCAGATATCGAGAAACCGGGGAATATTTGCAATGTGATCGGGAGCATATATGCAACCGGCTCGGAACAGTCGGTTTTTACAATGCTACTAATAACGTTTTCAAGAGTTATGGGGGTCGCACGGTAGGTATCCAAACACTCCGTAAGACTTTCGGCATATGCGACGCGTTACGTGACATCCGGCCCACAATGCATTCCTGAGTACATGAAAAAATTATCCAGCACACATAAGAAACGATTTTTACCAAATACTTTCAAGTAAATGTTTCCTCAGGAGATGCAGCAAATTGCGAAAATGTTCACATGTCAAATTATAATTGTATTAGTATTTATCATAATTATTCATCCTCGACAGCAATGCTTCGTCTTCATTCCATTGGTAAAAGCACAGGGAGAATGGACCGAAATCCAGTTATTCGCATCAGCAGAATGCCCCTAGGCTAAATTGTTGTATGTAAGTCATACCGCGCCAAAAATACAATGAAAACATCTGCGATGCACCGTCTGTAACACTGCTCTACACCTTCTGACTCAATCGCTGCCATCCTAATAAAGCTGTTTGATCTTATTTTATCCACCAAATACCATCATATTTTCTCCATATCTCCCACTTTCTCTAGTATGGTGGGTTTAGTCGCGGCGACAGTTTCAATCGCCTTACTGTCACCCGAATAGAATCTAGGGAAACCGAATGGTGATAGCACCAATTTCAAAGTGTTCACCGCTAAATATCTTGTATTCCTCATAACGCACACACGCAAGGCCAAAACCTTCTCACAAATGAAACAAAGAAAGCATAGAATTATCCTGATTTATATAATCGTGTTCCGTGAGTTAAGGGCAACTGTGTCAGTGCTTTATGTCTGTCCACTCTTTGTATTTTAGCAATTAGCCTACTTTGCTTGCGAATATAGTTGTTGTTGTTACGGGATAAAGCGCGAATGATCGGTACAAAATGTATCGTCCTAATAAAGAAGCATCCCCATAAAGAACATATATGACATCTTGGTATCATTTGACTGGTTTCGCCCGCATGCGATCAATGGTCGGAATCCTTCCCGCAATCCTAATTAGGTTTGAAAGGTGATATAACGTGGTGGTACGTTCCCCAAATGCAGGACAAACGGGTTGCTAGTTGGATTCCGACCGAGGTAGACTAAAAAATGTATGCGTAAGTCTTGTTGCTTTATCTCGGATTCTCGTTGTCGTGTGATCGATGTATGCGATATCATACAAAAAGCCTAGAACGAAGATTGGATGAGCTGCAAGTCGGCTCTTTAGAAATCATAAGGAGTATCGGCTGGCGCCGTTGGATAATATTGAAGTTTTTGCTTTACGGCCCCCACAGCTTTCCGTATCATTCAATGATCGCAGTCTTGGATGACCCCGGAGCAGTGTTGGGATGACTCGAGTCACCTTTTTCGTATCACTGGACTTGACTCGAGTCACGTTGCAAAAATGGCATGACTTGACTCGACTATTTCTGTTCCATAAACGGCCACATTGCCGACTGCTCACCTTAACCAAACCTCTTGTATGATTCACATCGAATTCGATAATAGTTTATAATAGGGTTACCATACGTTCTCCTTTAGGAGGATTTGTCCTGTTTTTACAGGTTTGTGAAAATGTCCTCGGGGGACGTCTAAATGTCCTGATTTTTCGGCAATTCGTCCTCCTTTACAGCATTTACAGCTAAGGTAATGGAGATTGGTCATAAATGACGTTAAATAGGAAGTTTGTGGTTCGATCGAGATTGTCGACCTTTTTTTAGTCAACACCACTAATTTAAAATACGGTTATCATATCTTGGAATCGGGAAAGAAGGACTATTTTTCAAAATTTTCAGACTTAAGATACTGGAGTAAAATCCGAAAAACATGGTAAATTTTCCACGACATTGTGGTTGGTTGACTAAAAAAATTCGTCACTTTCGTTCGAACCACTAATTTCCTATTTAGCGTCATTTATGTCCATTTTCACTCGAATCTATCCATTATCTTAGCTGTAAAAGCTGTAAAGGAGAACGAAGTGCCAAAAAGGAGGACATTTAGGCGTCCTCAGAGGACATTTTCGAACACCTGAAAAAGCAGGACAAATCCTCCTAAAGGAGGACGTATGGTTACCCTAATTTAAACGTGTGTAAATCGGGAGTCGAACGAAAGTGATGAACTTTTTTTAAAGTCAACCCACTAAATTTTACAGCCAAAATAGCGAAATTTTCTGATTTGGTAAAAGAGTCCTCCTTTCCCGGTTCCAAAATATGGTAACCCTAGTTTATAAGTTTGCATTACCCGTCAACAATTGGTATGGGCTTTCAACTTTCTTCAAGTTTCGCATTCGAATCTCCATCTTGACTGTAGATTGTTGCTATTAAGTCATTTACGTAGCGTTGCAGTTTTACATATGCGTGAACGATACCACGCCTTTTTCCATATATATATATATATTAAGCTATACATTTGTTCCTGGATTCAAAATAAATGACGACTCAATCTGCATTTCAGACGGCTAAATGCAACGACTTAATCATCCCTGGTACTCCGAAATGGCAAGTCGACTTGAATTGTGACTTGACTTGACTTGACTTGACTCGAGTCAACTTCATAATCGATTGACTTGACTTGACTTGATTCGAGTCAAAATGTGCATTGAGTAGTTATTTGTTCCCAACACTGCCCTGACTACACGCACTCACATCTCAAGAATGCGTGATTTCTTTGCTTTAATAATTGTTTTTTTTTCTGGTGTTGCGAAGCATAACCGTTTCGTACTAATACTTGCAGACCATTTGCGCGAATACCAGTGAAGACATTCGTATTCATGCTCTCGATTGCGTGGGTCGCGTCTATTTTGCTCGCTGTAATTCCGGTTTTTGAATCTTACGAAGATACATTCAACAACTTGATATGGTAACATATTTCATTGCTTCTGATCAGCTAGAAACGAACTCAATTTCCTACAAATCCATCTACAGGCAGAAGGAAAAGCCCTTTCTCCGGGTGATATCATACCATCAAGTACAGAATCTCACCAGACTACTTGACGCCCAACCTTATGATCAGTGCAAGTGAGAGATAACGCTAAGAACTATATTTTGTACAAGCAAACTATTCAACATCATGATTATTCTATACTGAAGGATACGATATTGAATCCTACTTTTCTGACCTACAGTTTAGTCAGACTTATTTTCATTACAATCATGCCCATCATTATTATCATCGGTTTCCCTGCACTCAGGATTGGTGTTCCGCAAGCTATTACTATTCTCCACATTTGAGACGTTTGAATTGAACTATAGTGTTGGATTTGTCACGCGGTGGTTATGATCTATAGGACTGTACAAGTGTACAGTACTATATACAGTTTTGCAGCAGCCCCACTCTTCGCCGGATTGCTGTATAATCAAAATAATAGAACTGGACATGAGACTTTATATATATATGCAATGTATTTCACATTCAACTGTGCCCACTTCTAGACACTGTTACCAGGGCCGTAACAGCACTTCGTCAGCCCCCCTAAAACGTTGTTCGTGGGCCTCCGTAGGGAGCTACAATGATCTTCTGGGGGCTTCGCCCCCCAGACCACCCTTTGGCTATCCGATCTTTGCCGCTACTTGTCATCTACATTGGGTGACCGTTTAGTGAGTCATCAATCCTCGTCTAGACGCGCTAAGCGCGAAATATTTCAATAATTCATGATTGAATCGGTCAATATGATCGGGAATTGCATTTATATTGCTATCAATTTTTATCGTCTCTCTGCTCACGTAATCAGATATACCGGTAGAGCTGAGTAAGGTGTGTTTGGAAATGTAGGACTCCTCAATAATAAATAAACATCTTCGGGCGTATACCCGTTGGCAGGAACGTAACAGCACTTCGTCAGGCCCCCCAGAAAAACTTGGGTCTTGGGCTCTCATAGGGTGATAAACCGCCCCTCCCCCATCACGTTATTCGCTTTTGCAAATATATTAGCAGTACTGGTTAGCGAGCCAGCTCGAAAAATTTCGATAATTCATGATAAAATCGGTCAATAAGATCGGGAATTGCATATATATTGCTATTCATTTCTTGTCCGCTCTGCTCACGTTATCGGATTTACCGGAAACTGTAGGGCCCGTAAATATTAATTAAACATCTTCGGGCGGGCGGACCCGTTGGTATGGTTCATATTGCCAAGACAGGAACATTAGGCGCCAGTCATTTAGGCGCCTATGGACAATTAAACCTATATGTATTTGGTATATATAACGAAGTTTTGGGTCAGCGTTAGGTCAGTCCGTTTCGGCCAAGGTTTTCGTGCTACCGATCGTTCTGGCACACTTCTTGGAGTCGCATGTAATATGACCTAAATCGTTATAAGTTTTGGTGTGTCGTTGCATGGTAATGGCCAACGCCGATATGTTCATTTGTATAAATCTTGCGTGTTTTTTCTTGGGGAAGAGTACCAAACAATCAAGATATTTAGCAACTTAAAATCGCACACGGCGCGAAAAATATTCTATAATTTATGCTAATTCACGAAATAATTTGGGGCCCCCTTCGAGCTCCCCCCAATTGGGGGGTTTGGGGTGCGGCAGTTACGGTCCTGACTGTTTCCCATGAATAGCGTTGGATCTGAATAACCTCAGTGTGTAAATATTCACCGCACCAATAGCTATGTTTGTGATTGCGTGCGCTATTTCAACTGTTAGCAATGTGTGGTTATCGTCCCGATATTCATGTATTTGTGCGAAATAGGTCCGTATTGCGATTTTGCAGTTTTGTTGCAAAAATGGAATCGAGTATAATCTTGTACTTACAGACCTGGCGGAAAATGGGCCGGATTGTTCTATCTCATGAAGAAACATTTTAATATCACAGAAACGCATCGACTTGGATATTATCATATGTATGAAATCTGCCTACCAAATATCTACCCTGTCTGGGCGGGTGAATCGAAGTATTTTTCTCTCGGGATATTCATACTCAATGCTTTCTGCTTTGCATTGATGGCGGCGGGCTATGCTACAATATATCGATACAGGTGCTTATTGCGGCGATAATATACCTGTCACATGAGTGTCTTACCGTGGCCGAGAGAGATAAATACTTATTGCATGGTAGTTTAGTCTATCATATTAGAGTATTAGACTGTAAAGGGAATCATTATCCAAGTCAGTCAATGGTGGTTCATTCCGCTTTATACAAGATGTATTCGTTAACACCATCCACACTTTAGTATCTTTTCGCTATTCTCCAACCGCAGTAACATCAAACCTTTGTCCGTGCTTTCATGTGTTTGATGGTTAATACTGGCGTCACGTAGGAGAGGGGATGCCAGTTTTGTACGAAAATGGCGCTTCCACACTTGCTTGATTCACTATATTTTTGCGATACTTCATATCTGAGCTTTTTATTAAACATATATTTTTGCTAGTCTATATATGGGGTCAGTAACGTAGTAGCCTACATGTGTTTTCCGAAGTCCCCAAGTTGGTTATCTCTGCTTTCAGTACTCAAGTAGGTGCGTTTCCGGAGACATCTACTTCTATTCCGACAGTTTTTAAATCCCAAGTACTTACTTTCTACTTTTAAGTTTTTTTCAAGTGGAAAGTAAGTATATATAAATAGGATCACATCACTTTCGGTGAAATTGCCACGACAACTAGGGGAATATTTCCTAGTGTATGACGTTAACAGATTATAACTTCGACAATTGCACCTATTTTGTTCGCCATTTTCCGTTAATCCTGGGGATTTATATTGTAATCTTGAAAATCGGTGGAAGCTTTGATAAACGCCTAGTCTTAATCTACTTCTTTAAATTACTTACTTGAGTACTTCTCACACCTGTCATACTTTACTTGTACTTGAAATAGTTTTGTCGGGCTCTGAAAATGCCCGACTTGTACTTTTAATTGAGTGGACATCTATGGCATTACTTATACTTTACTTGAATGGCATGAATGACTACTGCGGCCACCTCTGTTCGGTACGATATCTAGAGTTATTGAGATATTAAGGTGGGAGCCTCGCTAAGAGTGGCTGGCTAAGACTGAGATTCAGTGAGGATTTCTCACGAGTGAATTACGGATTTCCTGTTAGCTATAATGCTTGATAGACTCCGCTATTCATTTGGTTCCGTGTCATTTATGCGTGCACGAATTACTTTTAGGGTACAGTCAGTAAAGCGAACTCAGGAAGCGACGATTTGCGAAGAGTCTCAGAGGTTAAAGACGAAGATCATCTGCATATTAGCAACGGATTTCATATGCTGGGTCCCTTTGTGTGTCTTGGGCATAGCTACTATTTTACGTCCTAGGCATGACGTAAACACTCCAAGTGAGTAGCTCTGTATTTATGTATATTACTATTGTTTATTAAACAATCGATATAACAGGTGCCTATCACCCGTTGGTAGGGTTGCATTTTGGAATGATGAGCATAAGGGTCGTTCAATGACGCCAATGACTAGCCGTTATGCAGCTTACAAGGGAAATATCTCAGTTACACAAAATTATAATTCAAATATCTGTGGTGGCATTGTTCTGTCACTTCCGACTCGAAAGTTTCCTGGCCTCCAGAGAAATCGGAATCGAGATTCAATAATTAATCCACCAAACTCCAACGTCCGTGTTTACAGTAAAATATATTGTATTCTCACACCACATACGCAGGGTAGCACCAGATTACGACTAAGGGGGCATAGAAGTAAGCCAACTTATATCGTCGTTAACCGCCACTGTTTTAGTGTTTTATGACTTATTCAACCGACAAATCATCGTATTCTGGCAAACTCCATTATTCGCAAATAAAGGTGTTGCTATTTATTGCTAGAATACAAACTCCTACGATATGTCATACATGGTGACAAATGTGATAAACTATATCGAAATTCTTGATAATAAAGTATTCAAGTGACAAGCAACAACATGTGGTAACATTTTGGAATCAGTTCACTGATTCGGCCCGCGAGCGATTTGAAGGTTTGAATCCAGCCTGCGACGCAATTTGAGTTTGACACCACACATCAATTAGTGACATAGATGATACTGCAGATATGATTCTTATTTGCATGAAAACCCAGGGAAACCAAATTTTTACACACCAACTTTATAGAGCGTATTCATTGTCATTGGGATCGTTCACTATCAGCTAAAAACTCTTTTAGCAGTAGTGCAATAAAGCGAATTGCCGTATTACTAGGCTAAGTGAAGACAATTGTATAATAAGACAATCACCAATAATCAGGAGATTATATTTTCATCCGATGACGACACACACAATGTTCAACGCGATAATACTCCATGTGATGTCGTCAAATCTACATCGGCACGACAAGAGCTACTTTCGGCTATCGACATTAACCTGAGAAATACATTTTGCTGTATTTTACCTGTGCGTCAGTTCATTCTCTCGTCATGGTACCCGATTTCAGCCTTTAAAGTGTTTTATTTGCTAATATTTCACCCTCGTTTAAACGAGACCATTTCAATTTCGTTGACTTATTTCCAACAAATCAGTGTCAAATTAATTTTTCATCAATTAGCAATTTCGTCATCTCGACTCTATCACAGGACAGTATCAAGATGTAAACATGTGAAAAAGACATCACTTTCCCTTCAGTCATGCCCGGAAGACGATGTTTGGTCATATCGAAGTCTCGAAATTTGCCACCGTGAATACTATAAATTCAAAAATGGTCGAAATTTCAATTTAAGATTGCAGGGCCGTTACTGGTCGGAATTGACCCGAATTTGGTGTGTAGCGTTTTTTTTTTCTTCGGGCAACCTGAAAATTTTATCAATAAGCTGGTGAAATTTGGAAAAAAAGTTTTTTTTAGCAACCCTAATGAACATACAACATTGTTGTGAGTGAAACGTTCGTGTGAACTCGATTCGAGAGTTGAATTGCAAAGTACTAACACCGTAGTGTAGTAGTTCCACCTTCCCTAAAATTGTACATGTGTGACAAAAACCATAAGGTAAGAAACAACACGAAAACAATGCCCACATTGTTAATGCGTAATAGAATGCATCAATTTATAATCGGGTTGAACCTCTCAAGCAAAAACGCATGTGCAATAGTGCATTGTACAATAGGGCTCTTCAAAAATGACTTTGTGCGAATAATTATCGAGACGACCGATTTCGAATCGTAGGTCGAGGCCGTTCACAATTCCATTTGTGTGCCTTGGAATCAACTTTTATCAAAATACACCAACCAAAACTCTGTCAACAGGAGTTCGTGTATCACCTAAAAATAGTACATTGAACGCTCTCTCATTCGAAATTTCATGCTGGTGACGTCATATTTTGTGATACGATTGTTGATATACAATGTTCTTTCCAATTCTCTACTAGTTGCTGACGATTACCCCTGACGAGTGTCAGCCGAAAATATTCGGGTTCATTTCAATATGAATATACTATTTAATTCAA
>ATSW01012205.1:0-10918 GCA_000444245.1 Botryllus schlosseri | reverse complement strand
TTCATTGTTACGCATTTTCGGGTAAATAAACTCAGTTCTCTGTGACGGCCCTTGAGATCTGAGATTCACCTCAGCGCCTAACGTATATCTGCTGCAATATACATCCGTACCGAGTGAAACTGTGAGTTAGAAGTCGCCAACCTAAAGACAGCCAGCCAGTCGCCAAGTCAGCTATCTACTGCTCCAGGCACGACACAGCCTCACCGTCACAATACACACGGCGGCTAAAAGAAGCGTTTGGTAGTCCTGTAGCTGGCTGAACTAAAATTTAATGAAACAGGTCTCAATCGAAAGCTAGTGTCGCGCTGATTCCGAAAACACCAATTAATATGTTAACATGGCGACGGAACCACTCCGAAATAGCCGTCAAGGCCGATTGTTCGGAGAGTTCGCAGAAAAGAAGAATATGCGTGGCGAACAATCAGAATATGCTGGCCCCAGTGTTGTTGAAGAAGTTAGAGTTAGACTTTTTTGAAAGTGTCCTCGGAGGACGCCCTTTCGACCTCTTTCTTTTTAGATTTTGTGCCCTTTTTTGAGAATATTGGTCAAAGTTACGACCAAATTCGACTCTGATGCCGTAAATCAGCATCGAAGTAACGCTCTGGCTGGCATTTCGCGAGCTGAGCTGGAAAGTTGACCTTTTTTATTCAACCACTTGATAATGTGAAGAAAAAAACTGTATTTTGGTCGCTGGGCGAGAAAGTTGACCTTTTTTCGACTATTTTGCACAAGCAATTTATTCTTGATTATTAGGCTACTGGACCACGTCCTGACATATCGATCTCACCTTCCACCACATTTTGTCGCTTTGTCATGTTTTACTTTTCTTTCAGTGTGCGGCGTGCGTGCCTCGTCTTTACATCGCCTATTGGCGTAGGTGACCGTTTGATATCAGAGACTGCTCCAAGTCGTTTCGACAACTTATACCTCTCTTTTCACTGAATCACAATCTTGTGGCGTTCAACTGATAAAATTGTTAATGAACCGAACTGAACTTGCTTCATAATATCGGACTCTTGAATAATTAATTCAATATAGGCCTATTGCTACAACAAACCCGAATATTTTCATCTGACACTCGTCGGTGTAATCGCCAGCCGTCGTAGCTGCATCACCTGATTTGACAGCGTCCAAGTCGTTTCGACACCTTCCTATCTTCTCATTAGGCTGTATCGCAATTTTTGTGGTGTATTGAACTGATAAAAATTGCTAACAAACCGAACCGAGAACGTACAACAGTGAAGAAAAGCGTGTCAGAAATTTCCCAAGCTAAGTAGCAATGACACGTCATAAAGTATAATCGTACGGCGCAAATTCTAGTTCTGTACCAACAGCGACTACTTTGACCAATGACCACACCCGTTAATTTGCCGGTTAGCATACAAATACAAGCATTTTCTGGCAGACTGCTAATTTGATAAGTCAAGTTGAAGCCGCAATTTCGGTATAAAATTAGGCTACTACACTCCAAAGTGGTCGGTGCCTCGATCACCAACCACGAACCTCACTGCAACCTGCGTATCCACTATCCAGCCTACCGCAGTAATATCAGAAACAAAATATACGCTGCCAACATCAGTGGGACCGGCGTAACATACGCAATCATACCTTACAGCAGAAGCGACCCACGTCGGCAGTCGCTGACAAATACCCGCAAAACCCACTACCCGACAAAAAGAAGACAATCCTTTCATATATCAATCAACATTGTTGCAGATCAAACGCTTTGCATACAGAAACCGCAACAAAAGGTAAAACGCCTTATGATCAGCAACACACAACACGCTATCAAATATTGTGCATATGAAATAGAATCAGGAACATGTGTGTCGTAGTCCATGAAAACTACAGGAAACAGACCATCTCAAGATTGCAATACAATGAGAAATCGTAAAAAAGATACAAATCCAATACAGTGATAAGTAAAAGAGCTAGCACGGGGGTAATCAGAGAGACTTCATCGTGAACGTTTGTACCGAAGGGCTACCGCATAGCTGCATGATCAGTTCGTACTTGTCCGACTGGCCGCCTCCGCGCAATTGCAGGCATAATCCCTCAGAAATGCTATAGAGACGCCCGGTTAGTTCCGTCTTTTCGCCATTCTGAATGAAGGATTGCAACCGGTGAACATTTCTGCAAGATATGTAACGCTGCAGTACAAGAGCGAAGGTCTAACCACACAGTGTCTAAGAAGGGTTGTGCGTAGGAGTAGGCAAGAACAGATCTTAAAGTACACACACTTAACAGCACAAAGGTAACACCCACCGCTGGATAAAATCTCCATTTTTGCGGGCCTTCTTCGACGGTGCATTTTAGCAGCCTGGGGTTCTCGCCGGCAGAAGAATCGACACAGAGACGCGAATCCATTCCCAGCCTCAACTCCCCTGGAGACGGGCAAGCGACAAACACATTACCAATTTCGATCAGACCCCGATTGAGAATAATGACTACCAGAGATTGTGGTTAATGATTCTATAATACGGTATGCAAGTTCACGTCGTTCTGTTTTCAGGCTGATCCTACTACTACTTAACAGTTTTATCAGTCAAAAGTATTTACCTTCAACACTTTAAATTTAGTCAAGTAGAAAGTCGTTGTGTGATGTGTTTGCATCAATTTTATCAGCAAATGTCATAATAACCGGCGAAATAGCCTCTATACCACGGTAAACGAATGCATTTGTAAAAATTGCATCTATTTGCAGTATCGTTAGTCATTTTGCGTTAGTCAATAAGACACATCTCGCATATTCGAAAGTAGCTACCTCTGATTAACTGTTATAAGTAGGGCTATTTTTTTTGACATGTCAAAATTGAAGCGCTAGGTCAAAAAATTGTCAGAATTGTTTCCAAAGTATAAACTTTTTGACCCCTCCATTTCGTTTGTGTCTTAGATTTTGCACTATCAGTGAACTTATCATTTGATAATTTACAGCTTGTCGCCTACTTTATAGGCCTACCGTTGTAGACGACCCATTGTCTGCTTATTGTGAATCAAAAACGGTCAAATGAAACAAACAGGTTGACATGGTGTTATTGTCAACGTACCGTAATAACCCAACTGAAGCAAGACTGCTTGGGCATTGCATGGTTCATATATCAAGAAGCGCATAATGAAAAATTGTGATGTAGACACCATTGCCAGAACGAAGCAACACAGTTTGTCACCAGCAGTGTACGCACAACGTCAGTGTTGTCAGCCAACAAATGCTGCTGTTGAACATTCTTTCTATATTCTTGACAAGCTACTTAGTAAGGACAGACACTTTCTACCCGAGAATGTAGGAAAGTATCTTTCATTGTACTACAACAAATTTCAATTATTTCTACCATAATACGTGATGTAACTACTGGAATTCTTCATAGGGCCGGATTTCGTATAAATGAAGTTTTTTTCATGTCAAAATTTGTTATTATTCAAGTCCAACGCTGACTACTTTGATCACCTTCGATCACTCACCCCACGCGGTGTATCTCCAGATCTGCGATCGCGAGTTGCCGTCGCATTTCCGGGCGGTAATCGCCGCGCCTTTACTCTCGTCGCTATGCAGGCAGAGGTCCAGATCGGCCACCTTGATCATGCCGGCCTTGAAATCGCTTTTGCGATCGTTGTCGGAAGGACGATGGTACGTGATTTTGCTCAGTCTCTTCCCGGGTATTTCCATCTCCGGATAAACCTGATCCAAGTACCTGAACGGAATACGGTATACAGTTTTGCAATGCGGTGCACTCACGTATGTGTTTCGTACTTCGTTATATTTTCAGACTGCTTTCACTTCTGAATAGCATATCCATATTGAAATGAACCCCCATATTTTCGGCTGACACCCGTCAGGGATAATCGTCTGCAGCTAGTAGAGAATTGCAAAGAACATTGCATGTCAACAATCGTATCACCACATTCCAATTCTCCACTCATTGGTGTCATTGTGCATGACTCGAGACTAGGACGGCCAAGACAGACACTTCAATGTAACTTGGAATAGAAAAGTCACCACATTATTGTTAGGTACTTCGTCTGTCCGTCCTGATATTTGGATAATATGGCCAGAAACTGTTAGGACTGAGGAAAATTACAATAATATCAATGCGAGCCATTTTATATCACTGTAGCAGAGTTCAAAAAGTGGGTTCACCGGATTAAACTCAAAGCTGAAGAGTGAACACAATGACTTAGACTCGAGTGACAACACTAGACCCGGACTCGACCTTCTACTCTATGACTCGGTGGTGAATTGAAAAAGACTCGACTTGACTCGAGTCGAAACTATAAAAGTGAGATTGACTTGCGACTCGGAACCTTGCGACTTGGTCACAACCCTGTCAACAACTTTCAAAAGTAACCACCTCCAAATAACCGCTGCAAGTATGTGAGCCCTCATTGAAATCTAATTGTTGAAACAAATCATTTTAGTACTATTCAGACCTTCGTTGAGTAATATTGTGTAGAAATATACAGCGTGTTTTTCTGTATCTGATTGAGCAGCAACGTTGAGTAGTTAGATCACGTCAGCTCACCATTGAAACGAACGACACTTCAAACTGTCGCGTAGCTTCCTCCTGGCCGACACGTCTCCGAAATTGATTGCTACAGCGGCCGGCCTCTGCTTGAAGAAATAAGTTTTGAAATCGTCCATCCACACCTCAGCAAGCCGGGCCGCATTTATCGTTGGATTATCGGCCTGAATTGAAAACGATAGAATCAACAATAGAAATTTGGAAGAAGCGCAGTGCTACCCCACCCCAGCGATGGCGTTTGGACGCCGTCGCCTGAAGATGTGCCCCACTCTTGAACACGGTGCCATCAAGAGGCGACCTCCGCACATCCATAAGCGAAACGACAATTCCAGGTTTTCACCTGTCATCAAGTTTAAACAAAATGAGCGAATGAATTGGAAAAGAAAAGATAGAATTGCACTGAAACATCACTCCTGATATAGATTTACAATTTTCAACTCGGATTTCGCTATGACATCAATCCATGGCTCAACAATTCGTGCATCAATTGTAATGATTCAAGTGGGATAGTGAGAGTAGATGCTTTCGAGTAAAAATAATATCCACCCTTCACACCAAGCGATATTGTATCAATGGAAAAACGGGCTTTCGTCCGACCGCAAGAGCCTCGAAATCTTGGTTGCTCATAACTCAGCATGCTAAACAGGCTGCCCTAAGCAACGCATGTTGATTGAAATCACATTTCTGCAGCATTGTCACAAAGCACTATGAAGTGGTCGCGGTCCAGAAATGCAAAGCATTATTCATGACGCGTAACTGCCGGTATTTTCCTTGCGTCAGCAAAAAGGATACATTTTTAAACTTTTCACATTGATAATACCGTTTTTGATATCATAATAGGCGGTAGTAGAACGCTCTACCTCAGGGCTCTCAAACATGGGGCCCCTGCAAGCCACCTTTTGTGGTTGCTCATGTCGAAATTTGGGGTTTTCAAATTTTTGACAATGTCGAAGTGCCACATATCTTTTTTCCCCTAGCAAGGGGGAGATTAAGAAACGCGATATCTTTTTTCAGATTTGAAAACTTAAAATTCACTCTAAAATTGCTCTATATTCACTCTAAAAAACTTGAAGCTACTTATCAAACTTCAGTATCACATCACTTTCAAATGCTACGATGCGTCGGAAAATACGCTATTACCTTTTCAGGATGATAAAACATGACCCGTAGCAGACATTGAATACCCCTATTATTGATGGTGCGGGCCAGTGTCATCAAAAACTAGGAAATTGGCCCGCAAGCACATTCAAGTTGGAGACCCCTGCTCAACTCGGAATCAACTCAACCAGGTACTCGATTTTCTTCAGCCCTAACAATAAATGTATGGCAATGCCAATTTTATAATTTGTATTACTGTTCCTTCTTTGTAACATTTCACAACAAAGAGCAATGTGATGCAAAGGAAAAGTAACGAACCGCCCCATTCCTTCATATCTTCATCGTAAGAGCCGATCTCTTGGAAATACAACCGGTTGATGGCAAACAACCCTCCCGGCATTGTAGGAGATAGGAAAGGCAAAGAAACGTCCTGAAATATTGCAGGGATTTCGACAATTTAGACGCAAAACGTCAACCGCGATTACACAATACCTTCGGCTGCTTTGGCAACGCTTCCCAAGCGAAATGCAAACCCCAGTTGAATCCGCCCCTGAGTACCGGCGAAGATTTGTACACTAACGTGTCGGAACTGATGATGTCAACAATAGGGCAAACCACAGTTTTTCTGGAAAACAATCGCACAAAATATTTCAAATTACTCCATCTAGATATATCGAATACACAACGAAGGTATGCAACCGAGTGTGATTATAATGTAATCGGCCAACGGATATTGTTTCCAGTTGAACAGCGACACAAAATATGCAGCCAGAGGTGGATATTGGACAAAGTAGTCAACGCTGGTGCTCATGTGGGAGTAGAAGTGACGGCGTCTACCTAAGCTGAAGTAGTGATTTCGCAGTCAAGTAAAAGTATGTAGTTTTGCCTAAAAAACTGAAAACTGTTCAAGTGGATGTAGTCGAAAAACATGTCCACCTCAGTTTCAGTAAGCAAAACCTACTTGAGCACTCCAACCGCTGTATGCAGTAGGTATGTGCGCATTTGAGCAGAATGCCAGAACCCAAAAAAGTAAAGATTGTGTGCAAAAATAAAAGACAGAGTAGCTTATATCGTACTGCATAATGAATAACTAAATTATGAGTGGACAATGGACTACAGGCAATATCAATAACTCCCGACTATAGCAAAACAGAAAATGGTGTAATACCTGTCTGTCTGTACCAAGTCCAGCAAAGGCTCAATCCAACCGACATTAGGCTCACAGTGAGAATCCAAGAAAATGAGCACGTCACCTACAAAATAAACATTAACTTAGGGACACTGAGGTATCGCTTTAACACCGACAACTGTCCAATACACTATTTCCGTTGCATTGCAACACCTCAGGCATCGCTTGAGTAACTACCAAAGTAACGCCATAAATTTCTATTGAATTACTCTAAGCAAAAGTTTCCAAGACATGGAAAAACTACGTAAGGGGAACTATAAAATGAACTGAAAACTCAGCAACTCAGTTTTGCTCAAAGCAACACGGAAGTCTAGTCTAAAATCAGAACCACTTCAGTAATTAGTGCAAATCGGCAAAATGATTTTAGGAAAAAGTAGAAGTACCACTTTACTGACCGCCTCTGTTCACCTACACCTGTGCGATTTGCGACATAAACAGGCACTAATCATTATCGTAATAATAACACACCAACTTGAAATTGTCATAAAAAACTGTGTAGCATCAGCATCTCACCGGCG
The DNA here is from genome assembly GCA_000444245.1 of Botryllus schlosseri. NCBI lineage: Eukaryota > Metazoa > Chordata > Ascidiacea > Stolidobranchia > Styelidae > Botryllus > Botryllus schlosseri. Next base: position 3,596 of record ATSW01012205.1, on the reverse strand, counting down.
GCATGTTTTGCTCCCATCAACCTCGCCCCGACAAGACCCAGTCTCGCGCCGGTGTGTACCATAGACACTTTGCCGTACGGATAATTTTGATTCAAATATTCCGAAACTTCGGCAACGCCGTCACCTGAAATTCGATCGGAATGAGATTCAGCCACGCCCGAGACAACAAATTTGATATATTACCGCTAAAATCGTCGACTAAAATCACTTCTTGCAGCAACTGAGGCGGGGTCCGTTCCACCACGGACGCGACCGTCCTTAGAAGGGCGGAGTAAGCCTCTTTATGAAAACATATGATTACGGACGCGGTGATGCTTATGTTCGAATAAGTCTTCTTTTGACACCTGCGAGCGAGACAGGCATGAGTGAGGCGGCGTAGAGTCAACATTTTTCGTGTCTCAGTAGTGATTCACAAAGCATTTTGAATCTAGTCGAAGTAAAGGTTGAAAAAGGTTACGCTGAAAAGTACTGTAAAAGCTATATTTTCCAAAGATCCCGGAAAACCTTTGAACACTGCCACATGCAACGATCGCAGAAAAGCTTGCATGGATTTATTAAAGCTATATTATTCATACTGGCCTCTTATTATGCTGTGGTCTTAACGGATAACTTAGGTACGGTATGTCAAACATTGGCCCCCATTAATTGTTGATTTACCAGGTTAATACAGTAGTTTTTTACCCATACAAGTTATTTAGGAGGTGGAAAAATCCCGCACAAAATGTCGAAATTAGGTGCAAATTTATTCTAGCATTCATGCATGCTGCAACACTCATTAGTCACGATTACCGCTCCTATCCGATGGTTAACTACATCAATGATCCGGCAGTGGACAGTGCATATAGTGACAAAAAATGATCTCAGGAAATGGTACGAACACGTGCCACAAAGTCTCTACAACATCATCAATACAAAATAGATGGATAAGAGTTAACCCCGCATAGAAGTACATCTGTCTTAACAACAAGTGGACAGTGGACACAATTGAAATTATTGAGATACCATAACGGTCGGCAGAGTAAGTGCTGTAAGTCAAACGGATTCACATTCAACGCCTACCAGATACCGGCATCTTACAATTCGTGTCTTGTGTCAGGGACGGGCCTAGCCACGGAGCCGATGCGGTCGCTGATAAGAACGTTGTACGCGTGTTTCGCCGTTTCGCTCTTGTGGTGCTGAAGCTCCTCGTGGCTGAAGACTTCACCTGTCAATGACAATTCATATTCAGACGTTGTCACAGTTATCGTTACCACTTAAGTAGAAGTGATGCCGTAAATTTCTACTCAATTACAGATAGCATTTTCAAGACATGCAAAAACTACTTCAAGCGCAAGTATAAATCGATACATTTTGAAAGTACATCGGCCAGTTTTAAAAAGTAGATTTGATCGAGAAGTCGCAATTTCGAGATGTATCTTCGAGTCAAACCAAACCAATCCGAAATGTACACCACAGGGTAGTCTTGTGTCAAAACCTACTTGAGTACTCCGAAAAAGTTAATAGTATTTATTCCCTTACATTTTAGAAACTTCTGATTGTACGAGGAATTCCGAGCCACACCATGTCGCGAGGCTTACGCTAAGCATGAAAACGGAGTATCAGGGGCAAAGCCTGATATTTCAATTCAATTTCCTACAAACTGGTCTGCCAGAACCAACCAATTTCCGATCAAGGCCGCTTAACCCTTCAAGTTAGATATCGTGTGATAGACAGACTGGATTTCACATCAATAACAGCTAAACCTAAATAAAGGACGCATTTAGATGACTGATAATCACAAGGCCGCCATTCAAGATCAATAACCTCTTATAGCAACCGAAATAACATTTTAATATGGAAAAATTGTAATTGCTAGAACTACAACTGACTTTGCACTAATTTTGTTATGTTCACCCTCATGATGGGAATAGTATCATATTCAATCGTTACAATACGCTCTGTTCACCTGAGTTGAAAGGCATAGATTTGTCATGACCGTACGAAATCGAGTGATTGGAGTCCCCGCGAACAGGACCAAAGTCGTTACTAATCAGGACGACCGTATTCTCTCTGGAGACCGAGGGATGATCAACATCGCGAAAATCAGCGGATAACCTACAAATGACATTACACAAACATTTTGAAGAACGCCTAAAAATAACATTCCCGACCTGCTTTTCAGATGCAGTTTGGCTGTGGAAGACTGTTCGTGAACAGAGAACACGTTTAAGTAGATGGTAACCGACGCGACGCCCAACAGCAGAGCCAAGCACAGAGCCACTTCGCGTCTCGTGCTTCTCCCCATGTCACGCATAGACTTAGACATGTATCACTACGCTTTAAATTTACATCTAAGTTTATGGAAATATATGCAGTGTTTCACACGATAACATTTGATGAATACGGAAACATGAATAACATAAATAAAAGATCCGGCAAGCCGGCGCGAAGGACATACACAAGAAGCTGATAGGTTAGTGATATGCGCCTTGCCGAGTAGGATTGAATTACCCTCTTCTTTCCTGGAACAAATTCTTCTATATGTACACTGCACAGCCATGCCCAAAATCAGATTTAACCCTATATTTCAATATCCAGGTCAATTTCGGGCAAGGGAATGGATTGTGCTAATGTTAAAAACACATCTGCACAAATCCTTCACAGTTCAAATTCGTCCAGCTAAGGCAATCACTGCGAAATACTTATATGGCAGATCACCTAAATTAAAATACGAAAAATCAGGTACAATGGTTCTCAACAATGTCCCTCACCCGCCTACAAAACCCTAGCGGGCCACAAAGATTATTCAGAGCACTTCACCAATCATTTCACAGTTGACTGGCCAAAGTTTTCGACTGATTACTCGATTAGATCGCTAGTAAATATAGTGCTGGATGCCGATGATATCATTCCAATCAGATAAGTGCCATATTTAGTCAGGACAATTTTCATTGCTGCGTGCAGCCAGCACAGCCTGATCGCAAATCACTGATGACATTAACGAAACACAAAAGATTACAAAACAGTAAAGCAACTGATTTTCAAAAGGGAGTTACAAATCGGGACACCAGCAAACCCGAATTCAAACCAGAAAGAAAGAAAACCACGATGTATGTTAAAGCCTCATTCTACAACTGCAGTAGCAAGATTAGCGTTAAAAAATCATTACACAAACGCCGTATCCATTAAATATCACATTTACACTTCAATTCGGTAATCGCGCATCAATTACAAAGAACCATTCGCTAATCTTCTTGATCTTTCATAGGGATCAATCAGTGCGATCAGATAGCGGTATGTCATACGCAAGAGCAGATATCGAAAAATCTTTCTGCTATTCTTGTCAAGCGCATTACGAGTCGTGCAAGAATTTATTGAATGCGTTGTAAGCCGATTCCATATCGAAAACCATTTGCCTGACTTGATTCTCATCCAGCTCGTCAGAAGCCGCCATACCGTTCAAAGTACCCAACCACCTATCGACTTGCGCCTTCCCTTCAAAACCCGAAGGCAAAGTGCTCATACGCTCCATGCTGTCTGTCAAGTCTTTCAAATCAGGATGAATCTCATCCTTGGCCCTAATCTCCAGTTTCAGCTTGTCCATAACCGTTATAAAC
>ATSW01012202.1:0-11348 GCA_000444245.1 Botryllus schlosseri | reverse complement strand
GTTTTGGCATCTGGCTCCTGAAATGCCAAAAATAACACGGCCTGCCTATATACCTTCCAGTTTACACATACTGAGTTTTGCAAGATGAGCATCGCTCTAATCAGGTATGACGTACCACGACTGTTGATGAGCATCTCGATTGTCCAGTTATCCACATTCTCGTAAAAATATAAGCAGCGTTCGGACCTTGATTTGACATATCGACTTCGCGTGCCGTCACACGCCACTTCATTTTCATTGCATGTCCTTTTTAAGGTATATCTTCTGTTACTTTCCAGTAAGTGTGAATGCTTCTTACAAATTCTAGAAGGCCGAGATGGGTGTCTGATTGAAACACTCTTCCACTCTCACACCCTCACACCCTCCTAACTGCTACATTTTATAGCAATCTTGTGGTGTTTTGAATCAATGAAAATATTAATAACATAATAATAAAACATTAAATAACATTATATATCAGCATTCGTGTCACCAAATATGACGCTACCGGCGTGAAATTTCTAATAAACGTGGCGAATAGGTCGCAGATCAATGTGCAAACTAGGTTGGAGCATTTTGGTAACAGAAAGTGTGAACGGCCTCTCCCGACGACGCGCGTCTCGATGATTTTTCGCACAAATATAATTATTTATCCAACACATGTTAACAGATGCCTGTTCTCAATCAAGCTTCAGATAATGTGTCAAGAACGAGATTCTCTCCAAGCATGATGCGCGTGTTCTAAAACATGTGATGGTTGCTGCCTGGGCATACGATATCGTATCGTGTCGTACCGATATTGTATCGTAGGCCCCTGTTGCTGATGAGATGGTCTCAATGCCCCTGCAAGTTACAGTCTTTAGGTCGCACAAGTTGAAGTAACAACTTCAATGTGAAACAATATGAAATCACCTGTACCATATAATGACAGTTGAAATTACAGATCATCCATGGTTTGTCCAAACCCGATATTTTTTTTAAAGAACTCCTATGCCATTGAATAATCCTATGCCGCCTTCCTGGCTTGAAAAGCGGTGATTTGAAGTAATCCACCATTATCATAATAAGGCTTCATTGGAAAGTTTCTAAGTGTATTCTGTCAACCTCATTGTACCTTGTACGCATTGAGTGAACAAGCGAAGACCTCCCGGCTCGATAAAGTTTCACATTACGCCACGCTATTCTGCGCTTGTAATTGCTATCTTTGAATCCCAGGACAATGTGATAAGAAGTTCGTTTTATGCCAGTCTCATGATGTGGGCGTGCGTCGGGTATGTACGCTTTTTTCGTCAGGAATATGGCGATATTTAAACAGACCTCGACGGGGTGATGAAACCTGTCTTGCGGCGGCTGTCAGCGTGACGGTGAGGTAGAAACACTGCAGCAGAAGAGCCGAGCGTCGGTATTGTCACGGGTGTGATTAGAACGTATGGCTTGTGATGATCAATCTGGTTTGAAATCTTCAGATGATAGTGCTATGACTGTGTCGTCTTAATTTTGTCATAAATCCTGTACTTTCTCTGGTTTTACGTGATTTCTCTTTTTCTTGCGACTCTTTTTCTTTCATCGCAGCATTTATTGCTGTTTGTTTGTACTAATAGTCACTCAATACGAAAGCTTCTCATTCGTATATCTTCTCGTCTGCGCGAGCGGCTACGCGCAAGGTTATTACCATCACCGACAGTTCTAATGACAGCAGAACGTTTGAAAACATAACGGTATGTGTGGTTGTATTGAATGCCGTGTGAGACTTTTACAAGTCACTTTAGGTAGATTAGTACTTTCTCTGAGCTACACACGTTTTTATAAAGGTAAAATCGCAGCCGCTGACATACCAGGCAAAGATCAGTAAGGTGAACTTCGTGGATGTATGTATCTGTATACGATTCGAAACTAGGTTACCATTTGATTGTATACAGTAAAGATTTAGTGCCTACAATCCGGTTCAAAGAGCTTAACATTTTGTTGTTTTCCAAGTTATTTATTTAATTATTACACAGTTACTGATTAATATGAAAATCCAAGTTATATTGGCCACGGCACTCTGTTTCGTGATGATTGGAGGAGGAGTCGCATCGTATCGTCGAAAACCAAAGTAAGTAGAACGATGAAGTGTACTGTGTACTGCAAGTGCTACTACGGAGCACGCTGTGACTATAACACGTTTACGATATACCCTGGGGTATTACAATTTCCCCTTAAGTTGAATCTGGGTATTTCTCTTTCATTTGGGAATATTCCGTGTAGTCATGATGAAAGCATTTGTGGCGATATTGTCTTGTGTTTATCCGTGCTCGATCGGTCTTTGTGCGTTTTTTTTAATTTACTTTCTCCTACTGCCATGACTTGGCAATGAACCCCGCTTATGAAACGTCACACTTTACTACCAAGCCATAACCAAATTCAGTGCAAACATCTGATTACATTGCGGATAGTCCATTTGCACAAGCCGATGATTCACAGTCAGGCAAACAACCGCAGGTAGCTCTGCTAAAGGTGAACTATTCACCACCCTATTTACCTTACAACCCATTATAGTGTGTGCTTACACATTTTATTGCAAGTGCCGGTCACATACGCAGAAACGGTGGAGGTTAGAGTTGATATCTTGTTTGGCGGTTTGCTCATCGCCGAAAACTAAACATACATCAAATTTTTGCTTGTCACAACTTTGATTAACGCTCATCTAATCCGACCTGTTAGCCAATTAGCGTCGCATCTAGGTGCCCAAGTCGCTTTCAAATACAATATACCGGGTCACGTCAACAATTGAAGAATGTTAAGATACCCGCGAGCCGCTACGAAGTTTCGAACGAAGTCTGCCGATTATTAGCACTGCGCCGCGGCTTCAATTACATGTGAATCATAGCTTTGTTTGCTCCTTACACATTGCTGTGGTTCTAATCTTTACATCATGCGTTTTCCGTCTGAATCTGAAGAGGCTTACATGAAATATCATAGCAAAACTATCGAATGGAGAGTGAGATGACTTTTAATCCACAACGTTCACTTTCGATGCTTTCGCAAAAGTGGGTGCTAATCGATATAGCGTAATAACATATACATGTATGCTGCAACTGCGAGACTGGGGTTAAAATACAGTCCACATCGTTCGCGTTTCTGGTCATTAAGCTTCGGTTGAAGCGAGCTCTTTCTATTACGTTTGATATGTCAGTTGTATTTCTATGACATTATCTTTTTGTCACACTCTTCCCCATGTACGAGAGTGATAGCTTGCGTATCTTTACGCAACCAAACGAATTCGCATCTTAATCATAAATTGATTCGTCACTCACGATATTAACGGCAGGCCTATATCCCCACACGCCAACGAGTGAGAATAATGATAACCTCTATCTACTCGTAAATTTTAGGTCACGTTCAATGCTTTGGCAAACTCAAAAGTTTAATTCCAGTTTATGATGACTTTCCAGCAGACTCAATCGCTTATCCGTAAATATCAGTATAATATTATATTTTTATCTACAGCTGCTAATGTGGTTTTACTTTATCAATATGACCGTGCGATGCAAACTATATATCAAACTCCGAGTTCATCCGAAAACGGCGCTATGCGACAATTGTTGTTCACAAAGCCGACTACATTTTTGCATATTTTGAGTTGATGGGTAGCTGTGTCTGTATCTGTACAAGTACACGTGTGTAGTACTCGGAAATATATAGACAGGGTATCGGTCGTAAGGTAATAGGTTTCGTATAATTGATATACTAACTGTCTTTCTGGTGTGTAATCTTCGAATTGAGTCTATACCGGTCGTCTCCGTGGCTTTCATCAGCGACGGGATTCCGAGAATTAACATATTTGCTGCCGTGGCCTGCGAAACAGCGAAGATTAATTTCATTCTTAACGAAGATGAAACTGGCTTCATTTGTATTTTTCGTCTTTATTTCTATTAACCGTGTCGTCGCTACAATTCCTAGACAGATCTTGCGGTTCGGAATGCGACATAGCGTCTTGTTACAAGCATTGGCAAACATGATATGTCGTAGCAGGTCATGCTCCCTCACTAATCCCGACTGGTGTTAAACATTCATTATATGGATTACGTATTTCCTACCCGGCACATTCCAGCATTATGTCACAGCCGGCGTGATTATGTGACTGGTCAGTACTTTGAGAATCGAAATATGGCAGTTGGTGTTAACACATTGCATCCTTTTCGTGGTGATTTTCTTTGCTCAATGAATGAGTATCGTATGTATCCCTGGAGACATTGCGGTGTAAGTCGCGCGTGTCCAGACTGCCGGCACAAAACAGATGATACATATGCTGTCAGCGACACATCCTTCTTGGGAATAATGTAAGACTTGTAAAACATAATTTGCAAATGGTATTATCCGAGTTCGCTTTCCTGTATGCGCATTCTTGTAGTTAATCTGTTTTGATGTAACATTGGTGTTTGTCCGCGCGTACATAAGCACTAAGCTGGCACATATCTGTTTCTTTAGGTTTAGAAATAGCCTATACATATTTGTGTCAGAGAAAGATTGAAGCGCACGCTTATAGCTTCATTATCCGTTGCATTCAAAATTAATTATGACAGCTCTCCGTAAAATTCCGTTCACTTCCCTTTTGCGGTCAGGTATTGACTTGGATTGACCAGGTTTAGGTGGCATTAGTCATCGTGTAGTGTTCAAGAAGTCAGACACATATTACATGATGTAAACCGGCCGTATACGCAACCTGCAATTGAGTGACTACAGTTGAATGTAAATAGCTTGGCAGTACAAATTCATTTGGTCCCATTACATGCTCATTTTAGTCGTAAATGACGGTTGTGTTATTTCCAGACCGTACGAATGTGGGCAGCGGATTAGCACATCGCCAAACACAGCACTACAGTCAAAAGTCGTAATTAGATAGAATGACGCAGCACCAAGTGCTCAAGGCCGCAATGAAACCTTAATTATCCAAACTCCTTCAGCGTGGGCTGTTAGTTCGCGAAAATAAAACCTGGTTGATATTGAGAAATCTTCATCGATAGACATTTTTCTCGATTAGGATAATCCACCGCTCTTGAAAGACCCATCATCTAAGCCTGTCAGCGGCACCGATTTTATCGAATTTTTATAACGCTGGATTGTCATATTTTCGGCGCACTTGCTGATAAACGTGCTATCGATTACTTACGTTACTTACGATTACTTACCTGCGGTCGGCAAATTACGATACTTATGTTACATGTATCGTACAGAAAAGTATGCGATATGCGGTACATGGACACCGTCACTTTTTCGATTAGTAAGGCATGCGTAACGTGATTTCCTGATGACTATTGAACGTAAGCTAGAAACCTTCTCAAGAATGAATTAACCGTGCTTTTCGACAAAACTACTTAATGAAATAGATGAGTAAGCGTAAGCAAAGGTATATCCTCAATGAAGACTATCCGGGGCAATTTAAAACACGTGACACCCTGAAGATTCATAGCACTTCCATTACATATGATTATTTCCGTCGATGGCGTTAGGTATGCGATTGCCATATATTCTGTCCTGTCCTAGTGTATAAAATGTATGTCCGGTGCAAATGTGTGTAATCGTGAGCGAATCTGTTTGTGAACCTTGTCGAAAGTGTGACTGCATCTATCAATGCAATGAACTTTCGTTAGTTAAATATATTATTTGCTCCGGAGATCAAGCGCTTATGTTCTTCCAGGAACATATATAATTGGGACCTACTGAGAAAGAGATATATATGTTTTTTAGTACATGGCCTACTAAAAACAAAGTAGTAGGCCATGTTTAGCATCACAAATAATTAAAATGCGGACTACAAGTTTCACAAGACTCAAGTGAATTGATTGGGTGCAGTACGCAAAATGAAGTTCGTGAAAGAGTTGTGAATTAAAATTGATATTAGCTGGAATATATGCTTGTCCTGCAGTTACAGTAGTTACTTAATAAAGCGAAGTGATCTGTTGATGTGATATCTTTTTTATGTCTTTTACGATGCAATTATACTCGGATTTAGTGATTATTCCAGTTATTGAGTCACACTGGCAGTTTTCATCATACTTACACGTTCAGATGTTATATGCGCCTGTGCCTGAAATGCCGCTATTACGTCGGGCCAAAGACGAGATACAGGAGGAGCGCGTCCTACGGTGAAAACGACTTCGACACCTCCGAAGACTTATATTTAGGTAAGATGAAACGACGTGCTCTCTAGCCCGCGGCGGCTCTCGAAAGGAATGCCGGAGATTTGATGGATAAAATTTTTTGTTGGTGTTGGGAAACCGTGTCTAGCCCCCGAAAAATATTCCGCCGAGTTCTATTGTTTGATCCGAAGCGTCCGTCATCCATTACCGGCTGCATACACCCCTGAACGTGAACGCGTTGTTATACTCGTGACCTCACACCGAGTTTAAACTTGGAACGGTGGTTCACGTCGGCCTGATAGAGCGTTAGACTTTGATCTATCCCCGCGACCCTCGGCCTCTCGTAATCCATTTCTTTATCATACGATACTTCCAATGACGTGACTTGTCCTCAACTTGATCGTAAGTTTTGATACGCGTGATTCCAAAGTAGGATGAGGTATGCGGGCTTATATTCGAGTGTTGATAATTTCGGGGAATTCGTTTTCCTTACAATTTCGTTCCAAACTCTGTTGTGAATAGCAGCGCGTTGCCCCAATGTCGTCGAATTGATGGTAAGTTTGGAAGCTGTCTTTGGTAACCGCGCAATCCGGAAATGGAACCGAATCGAAATTTCCAAAGCAAACTAACGAAAGCTGAACAAATAAATCGGATAATTTCGCCAACAATACGGTGAGCTCTAAGTATCGAGTGCACGTGTTGGTAAATAGGGTCCGATCTATTCCGCGCGATGCCGATTTCACTTGAATTCACTGATGAATAATATATATACTTCTGCGAGAAAATCTCACATGTATTCATCTCTCTACATCTGCGCATAATATGAAGTCATTGAAACGAGCAATTCGACTATGAATCGGTGTCAAAATGATTTTTATTAAATTCGAAATCAAATCGAATCGTTTTTCATGCCATATGAATCGAATCAGGCATGTTGCATCAAGTCAACAAGAATAATCACATTCCCGGCAAAGACGTTCTGATTGGCTCCCAATAACAGTTATAACATATTTCTAGGGAGCGATCTCGCTTGGACATCATTTTCAACTTGAAGACATATTGCATGTCGTTCACGAATCATGCTCATTACTAATTGTACTGTTACTGAGATAGTCCCTGCCATGAACTGAGCAGTTGATCTCGGCCATCTTATAGAAATTATCCTCGGAAATATAGTGCGAGCGACTGTGGCAGATTGGAATGATGAATTTGAAGTATAGCGGTACGTTTTAATAATAAAACATCAAAGTTAATCAACCCTTTGGAATGGGAAGGATTTCCTGGCTTTCCAATCAGGCAAGTGGTATATCTTTAAATTCCAGTTACCTTTACGCCTTTCAATGACTACCCGCTGCTGGAAGCAATGCGACTGTGACGCTGATGGTCATTTCGGATTCATTGTTATATTATGATTTCATTTCGCAATAGTTCAGTGCTTTTCACTGTTTGTACAGATTGCTTTGAATTTCTATTCGATTGACAAATGTCTCGCTGTAACTTTCGGTCAATGAAAAAATGTTGAAAAGTGGAGGATCGTTGCGATTCAACCAAAATGTTCAGTATCTGATTCGAATCAGCTGTCCTTCGATGTTGATCATTCGTAGTCATATAGTTCTCGCAAGATCCCTTGCCGAAGTGGGAATGTACAACATGCATTATAGACATCTACAATTTGTGACAGCATGAACATAAATCGATAAATGACTTCTGACGTAACCGTGCATGCCTGATCTGTTCTACGAAGTAAAGGTAGCGCCATCGAAATTGTGTTATCAATGTTTGACCTTCGAGGGTGAATAGAATTCACTGAATACATATTCTCGTAACAGCGTCTATCGGGTCTGTAATGTTAAGAGTGGCCGACCGCATGCATGGGTTCTTATCGCGAATGCCGCTGCGATGGCGCGAAACGTTTTGGAAGCAGAGCATTAGTTGCAATCTGTTACAGACAGCTCCATGTCGTAATAACGCGCAACGTAATTCAAGCCCTTATTTACCAAGTCACATTTACAATCAACTTATGTCAATTATCCGTCGAGATTTTCCTTAGATGTTTGTCGAGCGTCATCGATATCGCGGGCGCTAGCTCAATTTTCCTACAAGTCTCGCTACACAGAGCTCTTGAACGGTTGGTTCTCTACCACCGGAAAACTTTCCAGGAATCGCGGTATGAGATAATCCACTCAACCCACGTGGTCGACCTTGTAGAACGCGGCTATGCGCGCCAGAGTACGGTAGTATGATAGTATTACAGAGCTGCTTTAGGTGGTAAAGTATCAATATTCATGTTACGCACTTATTCCTCACTCTGTAAGCATGGTAAACTGTACGCAGATTATTGTCTACTCGCGAAATATTTCAGAGTAACCCTATACATATAATCACGTCTCGGAACATAGTGCACTAAAATATAATAACATGACTATCATGAAGACTTACCCGTTATTTGATATCACATTTACCTCTTAATGGGGTCAAGGTCAGCGTAAATTGTGTCTAATAAAGCGTTATCATTTTAGACTGAATAATAGGCGGACTAAACACTAACGAACGTGTAAATACAGCGAATGTGTGCTGTAAATCTTCCATGATCCTTGAGATACATATTTGCGAAATAATAGCGTTAGGATAAACACGGTCATAAAACTTACTGATCCTTTTCGGAAGGGCTGCCGCTATTGAGTCATTCAAGGTTTCCCGTCATTTCGCCGTTTCAAAGTGCATTTTTGTGCGTGTGTTCGCGGAACCCCGTGCAGTATTTCTGCAAGATCAAACCCACGCTATGTTTTTGATGTTTCGGGGCACTCAATTTACGTTTCTTAAATACGATGTTCTAATAGATCTTGTATTCATTATGCTGGTAAGCCCAATTGAACACTTCTGTGCCATGTGCAAGCGTGTCGCCTTCACGGCGAATATGTGGCATGCAAGGCTGCAAACATGCGCGGCTTAGCATAACCTAAGCACAGAAAAGCGAGGTCGTGATATGTATGCGTAATGCATCAGTGCTGATATGTTTATTCTTCCGTGCTATGTATGCTTTCCGCCAACGATGCTTGTGCAAATAACACAGCATAAAGATCACGGAATTAAAGTAATTCCGTCACATACCCATCTCCTAAATGTCATTGATTTATTGCAGACAATGAAAACTCAGCCGATAAACAAGATTCAGGATCCTATCTATGGACAGGACAAGACTCAAAGGTGGAACAACCAGAGTTAACATACGCACAGAGTAACGAATTCGACGTTACAACCACCACAGAAAGCTCTACGAACACTGCGCTATCACGGCATTCCAAACATGTACTACCGGTAGCGCGTCATCACAAGCCGCACACCAAAGGACCGGTGCGCAAGCGATCAAACAACAGTGTTGAAAGATGCCTCTATATATTGCAAACCAGATGTTGTAAAAGGCTCCTTGATATCACATCGTACATCGGTTTCAAGGCCAGGCGTTAGGTTGGAAAATTGGGATTTTCAATCACTAAACCGACCCAAGCGTTATCGGCCATCGCGTGCCGTGTGCCGACTATTTTCATAACGGCTTGGGACGACAGAGCGCCCAAAAAGTTTACTTCAAATCGACTGTTACGTATTCGTTGTCTTGCGTCGACATCATGTGTGCGAGGAACATCAGAATGTCTAAACAAAATTTGGTATCAGAGATGACTGTGGACACAAGGCCTCGTGTATTGGAGTGTTGATGGTAATAGTTCTTTTCTACATGCAATCCAATTTTCACACGACCTACTGACGTTTCTGTCGACAAGTTACCTGAACGTTGTAATTTTATCTTTCTTCATGATTAATTGCTTTACTAAGAGTGGAAATTGATTTGAAAATGTTTTTCTACTATCGGTATCGCTTGGTACAGCCAAGTAGGCGCCGTGTACGGTAACGCACCAGAAATCTTCCTGCGTTGTGCTTGTAAGCTTGTCATATAGCCATAATCGCAAAATACTGTTCCGTTTCTGGTGTGCGGTTTGGTATGAGTAAGTAGCGATCTTTAAGATCGTGTAGCCTGACTCTAAAATTGATATTCTCGTGATGTTACCTCTTGAATCAGTTATGTTTTGATGGTTTGGACACTGGTGGTCGATGGAAGCACATAGTATGGTTTTGAATACTTATCGCCTTTGCGGTTTTCTCACAGTTTCGAATATCTGTCTGGTACAGTATTCATGTTGCAAGTCACGACTGTTTCATGCATATAATGTGTGTTCTAACACATATGAAATTGGTATACTGGATTGTGTGTAATTTTATACGAGTTTGGTTGCTTTAGGAAGATTTGCTGTAAACCGCTTTGATGTTTAGGACGCTACTAAATAAAAAATTCTTACTTTGACTTTGCCTGTAATGTGTTTAAGATAAGTGGATATATCGGGGATATAGGGATCATCCGATCATATCTCATAAATGGATAGAGCAGACTGTATGAAGAGTTGAATCATATCCAATTTTAGGAGCCGTTGATATCGAATTAGGCCACGGTTAAATACGACTTACCTCCGATGCCGAAGGTGTATCAAATTGTAGCAAATATATGTTTCATGATTATAAAGTACACCATGCGGTGAGGAAATTGTACCGTCAGAGTACCCACCTAACCCCAATAATACCTATGAAAGTATTGGGTTTATATCCAAATGCCACTATAATAATGCTGTAATCTTTAGCACATTTACGCCACATATTGAGGATGAAAGCAATGTGTGTATACTGTGCAGTGTTGAGATATGTTCAAACACTGCCGACAATGCGTTAATGATCCTGTTATTCTACTTAATCTTCTCATACGCGTGCTGTTACGGGTACGTTCATCAAATATTTCTGCGTAGCCTACACCACAGCAGACCAACCGTGAAGCGGATAATTGACGCGAATTGTTATGAGAAGCGATTTTCGATTCGTGTTAGCATAAACGGGTAATGTGGTACATGCAACAGAAATGAACAACATATTTAACAAACTAGAACAAAAACTAGTAAATCTGAGAAAAACGTGTTACGCACTGAATGTGACCTCGTAACATCGCGGCCTTATAGCTATGATAATGTAACACAATTGGAGTGGTAGCCCAGCTATAGGCCTGGATATACACAATTACGTATGGTGATAAATTGCAATCACAAAAAATCCTGTTCTGCTACAATCACTAACTGTACTTATGTAGATGTGATTCCGAAAGAGCAAGTTACATATTGGTTCTTCGACTGTACTCGGCAATCAGTTAAT
>ATSW01012200.1:0-16045 GCA_000444245.1 Botryllus schlosseri | reverse complement strand
GTCTCAGAATTTGGTGCAGTTGGTAATGCACTTTACCATGTCAAATTTTACTTGAAGTTGAGCATTTGGTAGATTTTGGATTAGGATTTCTGAAATTTTAAAATTTGGTAATTGTTGGACATGTCAGAGTCAGTCTTTGGACGGAACAGAACTTATCTGGAAAAATGTAGAATTATTTTGCATGAAAATATTTAAATCCGGTTTTTTATGTAATACTTCTATAACTGTTCAGATTTTGAGTTGTGTTTTTGTGTACAACAGGTACTCAGTTACTGCCACCAACGATTCAGGCTCCACTTCGGTTTCGATAAACGTGAAAATATTGGACACGCCAGGTCCTTGCCTCGCCATTTCCGTAAAAGATATCACGCTGCAACACGTCACAATATCTTGGGAACCGCCTGTTAACAACGGAGGCTCTGTGATATCACAGTATGTCGTTGAAAAACGTGAAGCCACCAGGAAATCGTGGCAAATCGCAACTGTCGCTACATACCGTACGTCCGCAAAAGTAGAAGGTCTATCGGAAGGGGCTTCGTACTTATTCCGAGTCATGGCCGAGAACGAGTACGGACGTGGTGCTCCTTGCGAGACGAAGCAAACCGTCCGAATTTCAGAAGTTCCCGGGACCCCGGAATCGATTGCAGTGACAAATGTCACAGACACGTCGGCCACTGTGTCGTGGACCAAGCCGGGACATGATGGTGGTAATCAAATAACAGGATACGTGGTGGAAATGTCGCAAAAAGGCGGGTTTGAGGCGTGGAAAGTGGCGGGTTCTACTAAATCAACGAGGTACGTTGTGAACAAACTGCCCACTGGAAAAGATTATGTGTTCAGAGTTCGGGCACAGGTGAGTCAATAGTTATTGGAGCATTACTGTTATTTTTCATGTGTGCTACGTAATTTTATATTCTGTTCACGGAATTAGAATGAAATCGGGCTATCACATCCATGTGAGAGTGACATGGTCAATATCAAAGAAGTACTGATTCCGCCACATATCAACGTGAGCAAGATTGGTGGTTCAATAGTTCAGAAGGTAAGACAATGCTCTGTCTGTATTCCATTACTCTTTAATTCCACTCGATTATTATACGTGTTTGCCTTCCAACGTAAAAGCCTGTAAAAATGCATGTAATCTACATGTCAATACAAAAGTGCATCGTGAATCGTAATATTCATTCATCTTGCTTGTAAGGTCGGAAGTGACGTCACAATCGAATTTCCATTCTCGGGTACTCCGTTGCCAGTGGTCAGCTTCAGTCGTAACGATGATGTACTGAAGGAGACAAGCCGTGTCAACACATCTATCTCAGGTAATTTCTCTTTTGCCACTGGGGTTATTAACCTGAGGGCTCGTGCATTAGTTTTAAGGGGTCCATAAATAACCTATGTTGAAAGTACAAACCATAAACTATAAAATTTGCTTGTTCATAAGATATGTCCTGATTTTTGACATATGTCAATATTTTGTCTTATTTCCAGTGCTCTTGACGGGTCACAATATCCAAACGGACGATACAAACATTAACAGTTATTAATTGTACTTCAACTTGTATTCAGTCTTTGACAAGGGCTAGGCCAAAATGATGAACTTTTTTTTAATCTTTTGGACCTAGATGGTAATGAGGCTATCATTAGGATTGGTATTGGACGTGATTGATGACCTATTTTTGGTCATAATATGTCCATATTTTACAGTTAACCTACTCAAAATTTAATCCTCATTAACCTTGGTCATGCGGTTCAAAATTTATCTCAAACCAGGTCACCAGAGATGTTCACGCAACCACCAATACCATTTAAGGGTCCTTGCTACAAAAATTTAGGAACCCTTGTCTGTTTTAAAGGTAACATACCAACATTCCTGATATCTCGCGTTATTTTCAGATGATGTCGCCAAATTAACATTGAAGAATCTCGTAAGAAAGGACGCCGGCGTATATAGCATCAAGGCTGAAAACTGTGTCGGTTCCAAGATCACCAACTTTTCAATCATTGTTATGGAGAGACCTTCTATGCCCACCGGTCCGCTTGTGATATCTGAGATTTCATCCAGACACGCGGTTCTTTTGTGGTCTCCACCCGAAGAAGACGGTGGCGCATCAATTTCTCACTATGTGGTCGACAAGCGAGATTCTAGCAACGTTTGGGTTGAGGTGTCTTGTTTTGTGGCCGCTACGACATACAAAGTAACAAGACTACAAAAAGGAACTGAATACACGTTCAGAGTGCGAGCCTGTAATCGGTTCGGCATCAGCGACGCTTTAGAATCGAAACGTGTCGTCGCGAATCATCCTTTCAAACGGCCGAGCATTCCCGGCACTCCGAAAGCCACTGCAGTTACCAAGGAATCAGCGCGTTTGACTTGGCAGGAACCAACTAGCGATGGCGGTTCCGAGATCTTGGGTTATCATGTCGAATACAAAGACACAAGTGCCATTTCTTGGACGAAAGCGAATTGCTATCTTGTGAAAGAAAATACGTTTACGGTGAAGAATCTGACGCCTTGTCTATGTTATGAGTTTCGGGTTATGGCTGAGAATATTGCAGGTAAGTAAATATATTAGTCCGTTGTATCAAAACACCGTATTACACGCAATTACACTCAATACAATATTGATCATCGATTACACCGAATTGGTTACTCGTGCAACTGAAGTAATGTGTGCAACTGTGCATCGATGATAACTTAACAAATTACATTGCGCTGTGAATATTTCAAGTCAATCGTGGAGTCGATTATAATGGGTGCCTGGAAACTGAAATTTGATGGCATCAATCACGCCAAATCGATTAATTTATTGAGTTTATGATTACACACTGTATAATTCAGCGACCTAAATTGCGGGATCAGAATTTTCATTAAATGGTTCAGATTAATGCTAACGTTGAAATCGATATATATCTGAAGAACTGCAGTACTCGAATATGATATTATTCATCTCTTTGATTAAAATATTTTCAATTTAACTTACAATACCGACTCTAAAATTGATATATCTCATGCACTACAGGGATGATATTGTGCATCATTTTCAATTTTCCTTCAACTTCGTTAACACATTCTATCTTACACTTATTTCGATTGGCACTATTGAAACACTAAATGGGTGTTGCTTTTTGCCCGATGCCTTGATTGTTATCATGCAGGTCTCAGCAAGAAAAGCAAGATGTCGGACCCGGTGATGACTCGAGATCCAATTGAACCGCCAAGAGACGTTGTGCCGACGAAAATTACCAATTCCAGCGTAGCTCTACAGTGGACGAAACCAGAATATGACGGCGGTGCCAAAATTACCGGATATTTTGTGGAAAAACTGGATCTTCCAGATGGGCACTGGATGAAAGCTAATTTCAATAAGGTACGGCGAATAAAACCAGGTGGTGAACCAGGTGGTGAACCAGGTGGTAAAATTAGTCACACTTGGTACTCAAATAGATGTAACTATTTCAAAGTTACTATTCTAGGCCTAGTTTTGCTCAAATAACGCATAGTTGAAATAGTCTAGCATCGAAACCTTGAGTGAGTATGGCAAAACTTACTTGAGTATGTGACAAGAGTAGAAAGTACTTCACTACTTACAACCACAGGTTATAGCAGCAACTATATTCCAATGTCACTTTATTGTTGAAGTAGCTGTCACACTGTATTGTATAAAACTTAAGATTGAAAACTTGCAAAATCGGAATCTCATTCTATTGTTTCACGATAACTAAAAGGCTTTGTTTCGCACAAATAATGGAAGATTTAGGTGCGCTTGTTACCGGAATCACTGGCATTCTGGACAGATTCGTTTATAGTACACTGGTTGTTGCTCATGCTACATAGAAGACATAACAAAAACATTGCATATTGGTCAAAGTGTTCGAATATTAGCAATGGGCTGTTTAAAAATTTGAAAAATGGAAAATTCTGCTCTACTTACTTATAGAATGTTTGACTATAAGCACTTTTCAATTTCCCGTTTGGAAAAACGAACGATATCAAACCAACAAACGCACATTAAATGTAATAATTTACCATGTGAGTTTTCAAATTCCAGGTTATCCATTGCGAATATGAGATCGGCAATCTCACGGAAAACAGCGAATACGAGTTTCGCGTTGTCGCCGTAAACGCGGCGGGTAGCGTGAGCACGCCGTCAGAATCCACCGACGCCGTCTTGGTGAAGGACGACGTTATTCCGGCACGTGCGTTTATCGACGCCGAGTACAGAGATGTGATATCCGTGCGATCTGGGCATTCGGTTACGTTGAAGGCGTATTTCAAGGGAAATCCGGCACCGAAAGTGATGTGGGAGAAAAGTGGTGTTGTTCTGAATTCGAGTAACAAGATATCTATAAATGTAAGTATATGATCACCATTTGGGATTGTAAGTTAGGGCTTAATCAAATTACGCAGAGTGAAAAGTAGACAAGTGATATTTAAGTCTACGTGTGGTAATAGGTATGCAATCTTAGTTTTTCATTGCAGACCACTAGATATTGAGGCTGGCAAAATCCAACATCTTAGTGATTTGATTCCTAATTCAGGGTAGGCTTCCAAACGAGTGTTGTAATATCACGCATTATAATATCACAACAGTACGAATGATATGGAAAGTTCTAATATGTACGTTTTAGGCGACTATAAAGAGAATATTGCATCACATTCAAGATAATTTGATATTTTTTTATGATACATATGATATTACACATTGTGACAACGATGTGAGTTGATCATATCTTCACAGAAAAGTCACCTCATGCTTTGGTTAGTGCTATGTGTTTTGTATACTGTGATAATATTCGAGGTTCAAGGCTGCCAGGATGGAGAAGAAGCATCGAAATTATAATTATCAATCGTAATATAACTGCTATTGTATCTCATTAATTGACTCGAGCCATTATAATTAATGGTAGTTTCTGATTGAAGTACTCAAACCCTACTACAAAGGGTAATAGTATAATTTGTTCTTGATATTGAGAACGTTGAGGTAACCTGCAACAATTAATTACGTGTACTGACAAGTAGGTATTCCATTTCAGACTGTAGACTGTGAGACGTTGCTCAAATTGAAAGATTGCCGTCTAGAAGATAGCGGCGTGTATCGTGTGCAAGTGTCCAACAGCGGCGGTCAACATAACATCGGAATCAACGTGCAAGTGTTATCGCCGCCCGGGCAATGCGGAGGGCCTTTGAAAGTGTCGTCTGTCACATCGGCGCAATGCGTCTTAGAGTGGCAAGCTCCTTTGTTAGACGGCGGATCGAAGATATCAGGATATATCATGGAAAAGCGAGATTCGTCAAAGTTGGCTTGGATTTCAGTATGTGATGGAGTGGAGGATAACCAAATTAAAGTATGTTTTCCTTTTATCGATGTGACTGGGAATATCATGTTGATTTGTTAATGCCTGTGCTCATTCGATTCCTTGTGCTTTTACGCTGAGGTGGTCAGTAAGAAGTACTTCTACTATTTCACAGCACTAGAGTAGGTTATGCTTACTTGCACTGCACACTCAAGGGGTTATGACTTAGGACCAGTGGTTCTTGCACTGTTTAGACCGCGACCCAAATCTGAGTCTTATTGGCATCTCGCCACCCATGCATCGAAATAATGTATTTTTAATGTCAGTAACTCACGCTTTTACAGGTATGCATGCAATAGAGAAGGTTTATACAATCAGTTATACGCAACGAAATTTTATGAAACATGCGTGATACACACAATTACAAATTGGGGTGCATTATTGTCCATGCTGTCCGCATTTGTACAGCGAGGCTTAAATTACAAGGACGATTCGGTTTCGACCATTTCCCCGATTGGACATATCAATATCGAAGCTTTTGGCCAGCCAGCTGCCATCAATTTCGGTTAAGTTTTTGTAGTCGCCGATTTTATTGACACCGCATTTTTTCGCATGTTGGTCAAAACTTCATGTCCGCAAGTGTCGTGGCCCATGGTCGGCCTCAAAATACCTGTTATGATGCACAAGTCTGGGCTTTCCAGAAAATCTAATGTTGGACAAACATTATCATAGCGTCATAGCTGTGTAATACAAAGATCGGCACACTCTCATGATGGAGCTATATTTTCGTAACCACGTCTCGCTTATTGGCGTAATTATCTATAGAGTTACCAGCACAGTGACCTTACAAATGAAGAAAATTTTCTGTTGCAAGAAATTAACTAATATCACATGCGTATTAAAAGATTGCTCTGGTGCGGTCATGACCCATACTTTAATAAACCCTGCAGCATCTAAACTATGATTCCTCAACAGCCCAAGATTGATTTACGATATTTTCAGATTATTCCCAGATTACTGGGACAGTTATTAGAGAAATTGAAAGATAGAAATTAGCTGTAGCATCAGTTATGTCTCTATTTTGAGTGAATTTGTCATGAAAATCGCACGAAATAGTCTGGGTAAATAAATGTATGTTTGAAGCTTGAGTTACAAGGCTGACTACTTAACCATTTTTGCTCTTCCGTTTAGGTTACCGGACTGTTGCGTAGTACCGAATATGTTTTCCGGGTGAGAGCAGTAAACAAATTTGGAGCAGGATTGGCGCTTGAGAGCGATCCGGTCAGAGCTGTGGATCATTTCACTGTAGCTGGACCTCCAACAGCACTCTTGGTATCTGATATTGAGGACGGGGCTTGCAACATGACATGGGAGGAACCGCACAATCGCGGTGATTGTGACATAGAAGGCAAGTCATTTACGATAAAAGCTGCATTTAGATGATTTGATGGATAAAATGTATTCACCCAGGCTACATCGTTGAGTATCAGTCGAAAAAATCTCCGAGATGGATTAAAGCTTCCAGAAATCTGATTGCCGGCCTCCGATACGAAATCTCTGGATTGGCCACTGCGACAGAATACAATTTCAGGATATACACGCAGAATAAGGCCGGGGTTGGACCCGCGAGTGAGCCGACTGGATATTTCGCTCTGAAAGATCCTGTTTGTGAACCAGATGAACCAGGTAAATGTGCTTTTTCATCAAATGCATTGGTTCTTAACCTTCTGAAAGACACCTAACCCCTCAATCATTATATCTCTATTCACCGAAGAAATAGTTGAAAATAACATAAAATTCATCTTCATTGATCTTATAGCTGGCTACACACAATTGGTCTTGATTTAAGCCGTAATTAGCACTTACTCCCTAAATGTAAATTGTAATCTAGTCAGGTCAATGGAACTGCCTTGTTACGATTTCAGGATTGCGATATTGCCAATTTGAAATTGCCGTTCTCATATCATTTTTGTAATAAAGTCCACTGAAATATATTTCGGCGTTTGATTTACATTCGCCTTTTTCAGGTGCGCCCGAGGTGTTTGATAAGACTTCATCATCGATATCTCTGAAATGGAAGAAACCATCTTACGACGGCGGCACTAATCTGACAGGATATTCCATAGAATACACTGAACTGGATTCGGATTCAGATTACAAAGACGACGAAGAAAATTGGACCTGGATTTTAGCTTTCAACCAAACGCAATTGCGTACGACGAGTTGCGTTGTTTCCAATTTGAATTCGGAAAAATTATATATGTTCCGTATTTATGCCCATAACAGCATCGGAAAATCATTGCCCGCATTGTCATTGGAAGCAGTGAAACCTGAAGACTGCCCAGAAGCTCCGGTCATTGTTTGTGATGAAACGGAGGGTAAAAGATTGACGATATATGCTGGGAAAACGTTGAAGATATCCCATGTCTTTCATGGACGTCCCGACCCGACAGCCAGGTGGCTGGTGCCTGAAAATATCCCGTCTGAGAGTTATTCAGTAGATACTTGCGCTGGACAATCAACACTTTCCTTTAAAAATATCACAAGCAATGACTCTGGTGAATACATAATGCTTGTTAAAAACACTGCCGGCATGTCATCGATTACAACCAGTGTGAACGTAATCGACGTTCCGAGTACTCCTGAGAGTTTTAAAGTGTCCAAAGTCAGCCGAAGCTCTGTGTCTGTGTCCTGGGAGGAACCTTTAAGTTGCGGTGGAGCGCCTGTGAAAAGTTACGTTCTTGAGAAGCGCGAGTCCACCAGAAAGTCGTGGCTTACCGTTGAATCGTGCTGGCGATCTACTTGTTTTGAATTTACCAATCTCAACCAAGGGTTCAGTTATTATTTCAGGTTTGTATTTGTGTAATAACATGTTTACATGACACACAGAGATACATATCAACTTTAAGATACCACGGTTGATGCCATAATTCTTGAAATGAATCTTTATGAAATGAGATGTGCGCTTGACTCTTTCAACTAATGCTGAAACTACTAAGGTCATTGCTTTCCAAGAGTTCTAGGTAATATTGGGTACTGTAAGCACATAATTCTTATAAATTATACATATCGTAGATCAATAAATACTTTTGAAGCTTATTACATGTATATTAGGCACTGGTTAATACTGAACCTTGTTCTATTCTCAGAGTGATGGCCGAAAATGATCATGGCATCAGCGACCCATCCGTTACTCAAATTCCGATAAAAGTTTCCGAAGAACCGGGCCCTCCTGCGTCGCTGTACTGTAGCGAGATATCCAAAGGCACGGTGAAGCTACAGTGGTCGAAACCTGATTATGATGGAGGTAGCGAGGTTGTGGAATATGTTATTGAACAGCAGAAGAAAGGTGAGAAAATAGACATGCAATACTGAATCGTAGCTAAATTTTTTAATATATACCATCCTTTTGATTTGCGCATCGAGATATGGTCTCACACAATGGAATGGATGAAATTAATTTGAAATGAAAATATTCAATTCCTAGTCAAACAAAATACAAAAGTTGCAGTCATGTCGCAATTATTTCATGAATAGTCTGACGTCTTGATGATAAATTGATGTCCCAATGTTAAAATCCAAAAATGACGTACAACTTTTGTATATCCACCAACACAGACCCATGAATATAACATATCCTATCCGATATGTATTCACCTCAAAGGTCTTGTTGAGGAATTCTTGACATAACGATACTATTACTACTGAATTGCCATAGAAATATGTGACAATATGTGACTTGAGATTAATGATTACAGTATCCCTAATTCATTGCTTATAACTCTTTAGTGATACTTTAAAAACTTTCTCTCAGGTTTCGATCAGTGGTCCAAGGCGGTGTCCCTGAAGCCCAATCTTTTGTCATGTACCGTCCGAAATTTGAATGATGGGCAACAGTACTTGTTTCGCGCTCTCGCTAAGAACAGCACGGGATTCAGTCCTGCCATAACCATGTCCGACTACGTACTGGTTGCGGAACAAATATCGCCGCCTGACGCTGAACTAGACGGACTCTCGCAGAAAATCGTCGAAGGAAAAGCAGGAAGATGTATTACAGCAGAGGTGTGTTTACATTTATACTTGGATTAACGGGATAGATTGAAATAATAAGTAGAGACGTAAAGTATATTCGACATCTATACTGATATGAAATAACTTGACTGACCACAATTGAACCTGGGTGTCAATAATAGCATGACTTCCATGCCCATAAAATTGAACGCAGTAAGGCAGAAAGAAAGCTTTATGCGTCTACTATCTTCTTCGTATGAGCTGACTCCAAAAGTTGGTTTGTATTCTTTCACAATTCATCAAGCTTCAAATGTGAGAATGGCCTGGTTCTTTCAACCTACCGCGACGATATGACTCATTGACACAGACCCATAGTTCACACTGATTTTGTTTGGTACCATTACCACAACGCATTGTGTTTCGTCAACTAATTGCAAATGAAAAATGTTCTTATTAGGTCAGATCAAGTCATTTATATATATATATATATATCACGCAAATAGGAGCGCATTAACCATACGACACTTCTCTTCTATATTTCTCGCAACAAGCATGAGATATGAAAGTCCTATTTAGCACTATATCTTAATTCAATTCAGAGCAATGTAGAGAATACATTCTGATAAAATTTTGTGGTTACTTCTTCAAATGTCGCAAGATATATTCCATTATTAACATTGATGTAGAATAATACTCACAATTTTACATCTACATAATCTTCAAATCAATCATCAATATGCTTTGACTTTATTATAGGTACGGTTTAAAGGTCAGCCAATACCAGTAGCAACATGGAAACTCGGAACTGAAGACGTGAAGATGACGAGTAGAACAAATGTTGATGTCTGCGACAACATCGCAAAACTTATGATAAAAGATGCTAACATCGATGGTGAATTGTTACCCTAGCTTCCTCAAGATTAAGAAATTTTATCACACGACACTTTTACAGATTCAGGGCATTACACTCTGCTCCTGGAAAATGAGCATGGCAGTAAATCGGTTCCGGTTATTATACGAGTATTGGATCGTCCAGCCATACCACGGGGTCCCGTCGAGTTTTCCGAAATCACAAACGATTCTCTAACATTGTCTTGGAAGGCTCCGCATTCTGACGGCGGTAGTCCTGTCAGCAGTTATCTCGTTGAAATCAGAGATAAGGACGATAAGGCGAAAGAATGGAAAATGGTGACTGGTGCGAGTGCGCGCACTACGCTGAAAATGAAAAGACTGCGTACTGGAGCGCAGTATAGCTTCCGAATAAGGGCCGAAAATCGGTTTGGCATCGGGAAGGCGTTGGAGTCTGCTACCGTGAAAGTTAATTTTCCATTCAAGGTAAGGAGCATATTGGTATAATTTTATGTGCAGTGAGAATGAACATTTGTTAACTATGTCTACTGGTTTGGTACAGATTTTATGCAAAAGTACAATTGTAGTTATTAATGTTTCTTAAAATTTGCTATATTGACGCTAATGATGATTATAAATCATTATTTACATGTTATTCATTACATTTTGAGTGCTATGTTGATTTACAACAAGCCGGATTACCCGTTTGAATTTACTTCTGCCGACTTAAAATAGAGCAATACGTTTTGCTTAAAACCTTTTCAATTAATGGCCTTGGATCATCTTTGTGAGTGTTCAGAAGCCCAGATAATCCTTCAGTCTGTAAGCAGGGATATGGCGTTAGCTTAATCTCGACTTGCAATGTACTGGAGTTGATGCAATACAAAGTAGTTTATTTATACATTTGGTTCCTGGTACAGAATTTCAAATATCTTTCATCACATCATCCGTTACAAGAATACATTTATTAAAACTCCTTAATGACATAAATATGCCCTTTCAGGCTCCAGGATCACCAGGCGTACCAGAAGTGATAGCAAGTAGCCGACAAAGTCTAACGATCAAGTGGACTGCTCCGGTTAAAAATGGCGGTTCAGCAATCATGGGATATCACATCGACCGTAAAGAGAAAAACACCAAAAACTGGATGAAAGTCAACAAGTCCCTTGTCACAAGTACCACCTACAAGGTAAGCAAGTTTGCAATGCCGTATTTCTATGACTATCACTATGACTAAGACTAATTTTAATCTCTTTATATCAGGTGACAAGTCTTAAGGAAGGTGTGGAATATGAATTTCGCATCGTTGCCGAAAATATGGCTGGTTTGGGGAAATTCAGTAAAGTTTCTGATCCCGCCCTTACCAAGGACGCCGTCGACGCACCAATAGATCTGGAAGTTGTCGAGACTACTGCAGAAAATGT
Organism: Botryllus schlosseri; assembly: GCA_000444245.1. Taxonomy (NCBI): domain Eukaryota; kingdom Metazoa; phylum Chordata; class Ascidiacea; order Stolidobranchia; family Styelidae; genus Botryllus; species Botryllus schlosseri. Next base: position 4,466 of record ATSW01012200.1, on the reverse strand, counting down.
TATGTTGTGTTGGAAAAAGCCAGAGTATGACGGCGGTGCGAAAATTACCGGTGGGTGATGCATATTTTTATCAAGAAAATGTCTCTATGATGGTATTCCCTGATAAGTCCTTTGTCAATTCAACAATTACTAGAATATTAGTTTATATAATGTATTATCGATGTAACTTCATACGATGCACTAGCAAATAAATCATCCTTATGTTTCGACAATATCGTATATCAATACCAATATAAATTAATGCCATTGGTAAACAATTGTTGGCTAATTCTGTTTTCGCGAAAAATTATCGAGACGACAGATTTCGTGTTGTCGAGAGAAGCCTCACACTTTCATTTGGGTGCCCTGGAGTCTGTCCGGTACTAACCTCCTCTGCCTGTATTAAGGATATATCATCGAAAAAATGGAGTACCCTGTCGGAAGATGGCAGAAATGCAACTTCGGAAACGTTTCGGACACCAGCTATCTAGCCGACAGTCTCACCACAGGCACCCAGTACCAGTTCAGGGTATGCGCCAAGAACGCGGCGGGCTCAATCAGCATCCCAGCCATGACAGTGGACCCCGTGACTGCAAAGAATGAGCACGCAGCCCCGAAAATCGATATGGACGCTCGATTCGCCGAGCTTGTAACCATGCGTGCGGGAGATACTCTCAAACTAGAGGCTGGCATCAGAGGTAAGATAGCGTAATGCAGGAGCACCTGAATTCTTGATCGGTAGGTCATGGGTTCAATCCCTGTACGGGTCAGACTAAAGACCTGACCAGTAAAACTTGGTAATTGATGCTCAGCATTTCCGTGATTGCATGGAGGGGTGACTTAGGCTATATCTTAGGCTATATCTGCACCTTCGTTGTGCAGCATCATATGTACATCATGCACAAATGGTATGCATATGCACATATCATGTATATGTATAACATAAGTCGGTGTATATGCCGTACAAACATCGAGGACAAAAATATCTAAAGTCTTGTACTATTCCTATTCCTAGGAAAACCAGAACCGGTTGTGACTTGGATGAGAGAGGATGAGAGATTATCGCAAAACGCCGACTTAGCCTTGAAAAGTGTTAGCGGGTACTCATCACTGATAATTCCTGCAGTACAAAGGTCGAACAGCGGGTGTTATAAGGTCACAGCTCAAAATGTAGCCGGGACACAGTGAGTTTGGTTACTATTCTTTTTTCAAGTTCATGCGTTACTTTTAAATCTGTACGCAGGAGTCTGCATGTCAATGTCAAAGTTCTGGACAGACCCAGTGCCCCAGCTGGACCGGTTATGATCTCGAACTTGTCTTGCGATGGTTGTACAATCGCTTGGAATCCGCCTGTCGATGACGGTGGTGATTACATCATCAATTATATAGTGGAGAAACGCGAAACGTGTCATCTCGCGTGGGTGCTTGTCAGCGCTAGCGTGAAGGATACAAGCTATGATATCAGTATGTATTTTGTTTTAGCAGTTTCCATTCCGGTGGGTAGTTAGCATTGTTCAGTGGTTTCCAACCTTAGCTCAATTTCCATTTCGCAAATATTGTGCCGGCCAACTCTGAACTCTGAAACCTTCACAAAAACGTCTATACATGATAGACAGCCGACAGATCAATGTTGAACCCTGTTACGTCGGGCAATAGGCCAAGGTGGATGTTAGATTGAGAGAACGCAATTAGTTTTTTCGATAACCTCGTATCTGTTCATTACATCGCGTTGTGCACTATATGTCTTGAGCGGGAGAAAATATTAGAACCGATGATTCTGATTATTTAATTGAATTGTATTCAATAGATATATGTTTATATATTTCAAGTGCAATATGTCACGTCGGCGCAAACACTTCACGATTGATAAATATACGCTTCCGCATCTGAATGATCAGCCAAGTTGTAACATCCATCTAACTCGGGGTTCGCCAACTCAAGCAAGTCACGGGGCACAGCTCTAATTTCGTAGAAGCTGCTGGGTGCAAAAATGCAATATCGAGACAAAGTAGGCCACACAGTTGCGCAACTACGTTTTTAAAACTTTACATCTGTACAACAGGCATACATATACCACAGAAGTATTAATATTTCTCTAAAGAAGTACATACACAACGAGAAATATCATGATCATAAGCTTCATTTTATTTGAAATATAAGCTGCACCAGATAGCTGACAACGCGTTTTAGTGACTAAGGAATTGATATCTGTGTTAGCGAGACACGTTACTAGCTGGAAGACTATATCCTCCTACAGCTTGATCTTGTGGGGAAGCCCGAAGTCGTTTCTACGCGTCTCATTCTTGGCAGTGTTTGGGTCATTGCATGTCAAAGCAATAAACCCATTCTTATTAGCTGATTCTCCCTCGGTTGAATGCTATTACCATCAGCCTGAAACCTTTTCAGCTAATGAGGTGAATAGCTTATTCTGAAACAGCAAAATTATTTTAATACCGACATCAATTTCAGCATTCAAAATGCTTTACTTATTTTATCAGATCATGGGCCGCAAAATATAACCTAACTGTTCACCATTTCGCTTTTTCACTCATGTATCATATTGTGCATTTTACTTCTTGAGCAGATGAATGCATCAGAGCTGCCGATAATTATTAATAATATTTTATTCAGCAAAATTAATCGCCGGAAATGAATATGTGTTTCGTGTGTCCGCCGAAAACAAACATGGCGTCGGAAAAGGCTTGGAATCTCGTGATATTGTTGCTATGAATCCTTTTTCCACTCCTCACAAAGTCCCTACGCCGGAAATCGCGTCTGTGACAAAAGAATCGGTGACTCTGTTCTGGTCAAGACCCAAGTCCGATGGCGGTGCGGCAATAACCGGCTACATGGTCGAAAAGAGAGCAAAAACAGGCCCGAAATGGCTGCCGTGAGTTAAAATTGTACGCGGTTTCTGATGCATAGTCTCACGCCGGCCATTGTAGGGTCACAAAAGAGCCTGTCGAAGATCTAAGTTGCCGTGTTGGCGGACTGGTTTACAAGCAAGAATATGAGTTCCGGGTGTGCGCTTTGAATGCGGCCGGTCCTGGTCAAGCGTCAGACCCGACAGGACTTGTCATAGCTCAAGACCCTATCTACCCACCGGACGCGCCCGCTTGTTTGCGAGGTATGAGTTTTCCATCTCAGTTTTAGTAGCTGAGTAGCTTTCATCACAACTCGTATTGCATTATTGTATATATTATAGCTCTTGGAGGTACAGAACTTCAATATACAATCGACGAAATGTTCAAATAAACCCAAATATTTTCGGAGTGGCAACAAACAGTATAAAGTAATATTGTTTACATAAATTGCGAATTTGTAGAATTCAACACTTTAAAATGACACGAACATGTCATCATATAGTTTCATGCACGAGAAGGATTCTCACCCAAATGCTCACAATAAGACAAAGTGTATGATGTGAAATTGCTTTATAAACTTGTTCTTGCAAAATGTTTACAGTAGCGTGCAAGTTCCGTTATCATAACTGTGTCAATGCAATGAATCGGTTTAGGTTTAGTTGTGACTCAATACACCAAGAAAACAAGTAAAACGATACGTAACTAAATTTATTATCTACTATTCATACCGTCCTTGTTTACAGTCGAAGACACAACCAGGTCCTCCGTGCTTTTGTCTTGGGATCCTCCCATTCTAAATGGGGGCAGTGACGTTCTCGGGTACATCGTGGAAGCAATCGAGCAGACACTCCCCGAGGCATCCTTAGAAGAGGAAGATTGCTGTGACATTTCGGATTGTGAGGAAGATAATGAATCGTCGTTGGGTTGGGAGAAAGTGTCTGGACCGAAGCTTTTGATCGATAATGATTTCAATGTGATCGATCGTAAAGAAGGGACTAATTATCTGTTCCGTGTTGCTGCTGTAAATAAAGTTGGGACTGGAGCATACATTACACTCAGGTACAACTTCAGTTCTATATGTATCATTGAATTACTGTCGCTGGGTTCAAGGTGTGTTAATTTGCTGTCATTTACTACATGGTAATTTAAGTAGCTTATGCAAGTATCCTGGTGTACTTGCACCCTTACTTGTGGTCTAAGTTCACGTTAAAGTGTGCGTTAAACAGAGGATTGAAATGATAAATAACCTACTTTGCACTCGTAAGATATCTGATTCAAATTACTTGTTGAGCTTTGTAGGCATATCTGGAAATTACACCAAATACGAATCGGACATTTCTTCTTTCTGGCTAACATCAGCGTTACTCGCCGATTTAGTTCGACTATGTAGGTTTATGCCAAGCTAGATTTGTCCTGGTGTGGATTGTGAAGCTGCTGGCACCTTACAATCAATCGAATTCTCATTTGATTTATCGCATATTTGAAATTTGTTTCTTCTTTTCAGAAACCCCATCCCTTGTATGGACGTGTTTCAACCGCCAGAGTTTATCATTGACGAGTCCACAGCAAGAAATATTTTGACAAAAATGGGTGATCCAATCAAAATGCAGCTGTCATTCATCG
>ATSW01012198.1:0-11924 GCA_000444245.1 Botryllus schlosseri | reverse complement strand
ACTCGATATCCTGCGAGGCGGGTCGCCGCGTCTTCGGGTCCTGCGGGCTGAGCGTGCTCGGCGCGTTGCACGATTGTGGGATGGCGCGTTTCATGAGCCGGCCCCACGTGGCGATGTTGATGTTCATCTGCTGGGCCCGCAAGAAACTCTTGCCTGGGAAACGCAAGACGTCAGAACACGAGTGTATTTCTGAGTGCGCCATGAGTATATTTCTCAATTGGGTTGGCAAACCTCGTTTTTAATTGATCGATTGAATTCACCAAAAATCCTACCCTCCTTGTTGTCATCGCCATTCTCGCGGCCTTTTGAAGTGATGTAAAACATTTTTCCAACCAAATAACTACGATAACCAGGGTCAATATCAATCTTACCCCATTTCAAAGACTGCGATACCATTTCATATGGGAAGTGCCAGCTTCTGTTTCACCAGTGTGTGAAATAGGGCTCTTAACCTTTGGCGCAGTTCAAGCCCAAAATACTTTCAACGGTCAAGTCCAACCCACCCCCCACCGAATTTCGTCTCAAGTATCGGCCTAAATAATGGGTTTTGCTGTAGTGATTCTTCACGTTGATAAAAAGCTGTGACGGCGCAAATAGTGGTCGATTGGCGGGGTAGCAGCCCTTCAAAATGAACATTACAGATTCAAGCGTCCGCCAAAACACACCTTTGTTTCTGAAAATCTTTTGTCGCTGCAGTTTGGGACGCCTCTCGATCCGCGGATTGCTGAAGGTGACCTGCAATCGCAACGCAACTGTTAACAGACACAGCTCACTACGATGTGTCCCAGCAACTCTTCCGGTAAGCAGTAAGCCCACAGTCATGGATATATTGATAACGAGACTTATTTTCCAACATGTAAAGTTGTGATTCAAAATTGACACAAAAAAGCCCAGTAAGTGCCATCTTAAATCTTCCCTTCCACCGCCACTAGAGAAACATTATTGACTGCTCACAAAATCACCTCCGCTAGTAATGCAACAACTGATTTCGTCAGAAAGCAGCATGTTCTATCGAATCTATTGAGCGCAACAAAACACGTTACCTCTGCGAAAAGTATTCCTTGCGGTTCGAGATGCAGTGCCATCCCGTGCCGCTCGTTGTCCAGAAAGTCTTCCAGCCTCAGGAACTTGACGGCGGCCATCGCTCTCCAATCCTTCCAGTAGACACAGATTTCCATTTCTCTAGCCTGCGGGTGTTGAGACGAGAGTGATGAAAGAGCGAAATACATGATCGCGTGTTAAAAGGCATCGTACAACCAGCAATAATGTGTATCGGTTACTGTCAGGACGTGCATAGCTCATGCTTTCGAAATTGCAATAGTATCACAATAATACAATGGATATTTTTTCAATTTTCGGGGTCATGCCCATAATATTATATTACAAAGAGGACTTAAATTCATAAGATAGTAGTATTAAAGAGCGTATTTCACATTGGATAGTAACAAACCAAAAGAGGTCCGCGATTAAAAGGTTAAGAACCCCTGGCTTGTGAAGGATTGTTGGCAGAGCTCTTGCGTGTTCAGTTCACACATTTTAGTTAGCGTAGCATTCCGTATCTGAGATCTCACAAATGTGGTAGAATTTGGGCCAGGCTTCATCTGTGGTGTTTTAACGCATATGCAAGTGCAAACCATATCATAATTTAGTTTGAATTAGTTCAGTAATTTTTAAGAAAGAATTGGTTGTTTCGCATGCAATTGGGCTACGATGAAAATCGATATGGAGGCTGTAACCCGACCCAGTGAGAAAAGCACAACACCAAGCTTATTCTGCTTTATCATGTTCAATAGGCACAGACAGCGACTAAGCCTGCTTCTGTCGTCTATTTGCAGTCTACCAGACCGTATATATTTAAACTCGAAAGCAAACATTCAGTCCTGTCGCCTACTGAATCCATTTCATTTTAATCACGCACTTGAAATTTCATCAAAAAACATCAGTTAAAATATCAAGATACCCGCCAACATTTTGGCAAGAGATTTAGAAAATACAACCTGAAACCGGTCAAGCACTTGCCAGCAATGCAACTGATGCTATCTTCAATCACTTTGAATGCCAGTGCCAATTTATCCATTGCCTGCCACTGACAATTGATGCCCAGCATGACAACTTATGGCTGCAAGATGACATTTATGGGAACCTAAAATCTAGTAAGGTTGAAGGCATAACCGTCCTCAACTACCATATCACAAAATTTGTCGAATAACAAGTAAATCACCCTGTCCAGGTCTTTAACGAAACGTGCGTCCCAGCACTGCTGATTGATCGGTCTATACGTGGTTTCGCAAAACAATTGATTGTCCAACTTCAGGACTGCGATGACTTCATCTGGAAGAAAAGAATCAGTGTTTACCAACAATGGACAAAAGCAAATATTGTTATTAAACGAAACTGTCACTACACAATGAGATCACGTAGGGGCTGGACAATGTCTCGAAGTGCGATTAATGATCATTCATACCTAGCTATCAATCATCATATTATTACGGGTCCGTAAAATCCCAGTGTAACGCTCAAAATCTTAACCGGTGGGAATAATCCACAACAACTGTGGTGCATTACAAAAATCATATCAATCATAGTATTAGCGGCTGTAGTGGCACAATGCCGATGCATATCATGACAGACAGTGTTGCGATTGAATAAGGAACAGAATATAAGTGTATAAGTCTTTGTGCAAGTTAAGTCTTCCACTAAGGCAGCGACTTGATGTTGTCATGGTGAAATCGGTGAAGCCAGGTGTTATATCCCATAAAATCGTGAAATGCCTATACCACAACATATAATCAGTAACCTTGACAGACTCTACATCACAATGTGGTGTCACGTCATATCGCAGACAGTTTATCAGAACAGATTGCTTTTTGGTGAATCTACAAAGTTATGGGAAAAAATTACGTACTGCCTGATGGATATCTTATACGGTAGTTAAGCTGTAATGATGTCATAAATTCGGAAAATATACATTCGTGTGCAGGCTCCAACATATTTTACAATCACTCTCAATCTTAATCTTTTATACGGTCATACATATACATATTGCAACCAATCAAAAAGTATTCGCAATACCAGACAGTAGAAGCCTTAACATGTGACGAAACGAAACAAAATTATTAACATTTGACAATTCAAACAAAAAAAATCAATGAACTAAATGTATGCTGTTGATTAGAAGTATTTCATCATCCCACACACAGAGTGAAGCTATTCGCATAACACGGATTGTGTATTTCCTTCACACTAATCCAATACCGAGACTACGACGATTAATAAGAATTGCATTAACAACAAAGTCCATCAGCCTTGGAAAGCATCAAGCGAGTGAGTAGTAACGTTAATCATGGGCACATGTTTATTGAAACACGGGAAAGACTAATAATATCATTAAAACTCTATCGACTTACTTGACATATCGTCTGGTTTCAAATTATATTTATTGACGCTCTGTTTTCCGTGAAAGCTCTTGCTCGCGCCGCGAAGAAAAGTGGCTTTCGCTTCCGCGGTGCCGCTGGGAAGATGTACGGAGGCATTTCTAGAACGGCCAGGCACGTTTTCCATGATATCTTGGCAACCGACAATTCGCACTTCGAGTTTACCTGAAATTACACAAGTTCATTGAATACATACAATAAATACAATTTTGTGAAGGCAAAGGTGAAGAAAAAAACACCATGGGAATGGAAAGACGCATTTCGATGTACAGTAATGGACATGGCACACTATGCATTCGAGACAGGAATAGGAATCATTGAGTAAGCAAAAAAATGGCTTTGGGTGTATGTCCTTTGAGATGTGGGCAAAAAAGTACTAGATATTTAGGGTTCATCGTATATGGAATCAGATGGAGCTATCCATTCCTCCCCAAGCTATCCTTCCCTCGAGTTATATGGCCGTTGCACAACACCGTCTGATCTACAGCTAGAGAATCTGGACTTAAGAGTGCAAAACTAGGGGTGAAAATACACAATCTTGAAATGATCAATAAAAAGTGTCAGTCAGGTTGAATATGTTGATCAGGAATGAGATAAAGACAATGCTGAAAGGCCAGCGCTATTCAAGTGCCGTCAACGTGAAAAACAGCAACAAGAAACAATACGTGAAAACATGAATTGAGATGGGAACAAGGAATTCGATAATGTGTACTGCATACCGTTCCACCCCAGTAACCAAGAATCCACTAGAAATTAATCTTATCTTGAAGTGTGATAAATTTTTCAAAGAGAACAAAATATATCTGAACAATATTTGGCAGTACCAGCGCTAGGTAATCGGTATTGCCATGCATGAGTGATAAACTCCCACCAACTATCAATCGCATTGTCTTCCACCAGTTACTTAGTTCCATTCATGAGATAACATGGATATTGGGTTTCAATGGCTCAGTGTCTAACAAAGAACAATTCCTGTTGCAGAAAACAAATCAGTGCACTGTATCAAACTATTTGATACACATGACAAATGAGCCTTAACATGAATCCTAGATGGTCATTCATTTGTAAAGCAATAAATAAATCCCACTATGGTACAACCTGACTTTGTTAGAATAAACCATGCCTGTGAATTTCCATTCATAAACAGAACTAAGGGGCTCTTTAAAAGCCCATTGTTGATATATTATGAAACTAATGCACAGGTTCGGCACATCTTGACATCTTTGCAGGTTCGGTGCTCATGTCAAGGTACAAATCGGGATTTACATCATGTAGCTACACCCCCCAAAACAACAATTCTATTCTCAGCATACCATCGAGAACTGAAGAAAACAACTCGACTGAGGATGTACTAAAAAATTGATGACGAACAAGACATATTCTGACTCTTAAAATTGACATATTTAACAACGAACAAACGCAGAGACGAAGTACGTCGATTTCAACCCACAATTTTACACCTGGAGACTGAAATTTTAAATGTGCGTGAGCAACAAGGTATTTTAGACAGTTAATTCTACCCCATATCAGAGATAAGCATGGATTTGGATAGCAAAAACAGATTTGGGGAGGCCGTATTTGGATCAGACATGGATTTACGATGTTTTACAAGCTGGATTTAGAAACATAGAAATTGTGATATCTTCCAATTCTTGTGCAATTTTTGAATGAATTCAAGTCATGAACACATAATTTCAAAGAACATGAAATTCTAATGTGATTTTTGAATGAATTTCAGTCATTTTAGTATTGCCATGGTTCAAACAAAATTTTGTACCCGGATACAAAACTCAAATCTGCGAAAGTACCTGGACTCTGCTTCACACACACACACTATTAACTTCGATCAAATCTTACCGGTAAGTGCGACAGGCTTTGGCATCGTCGCGTACGTATTCACCACCGTTCCGTGGCTTCCGTCCCTAGACTTCGACGACTGGTAACCTGTCGGTATCGAGTTCATCTCCTGCTCCAGCTCCTTCCGCTGCTTGCTTTCCGGAGGCAATTCCGCCGTCCGTTGCTCGAGCGACATTTTCAAGAGGTCGAGCTTGTGACTCGATTCTTGGAGCTTCATCTGAGCCTGGAACAAGGTCTGCAGTTGAGCTCTCGCCTTATTTGTTATAGTTAACTCCGTTATTAGTAACCGATCGTCGTGTCGTGTCGCTGGGAACGCACATTCAAACAAACCACAGAAGCAAGATACGCTATTGATGAACTCATGTTCAGCAACTTGCAATCCGACCAAAGGCAGTATTTCAGTATGTAACATTTCTGAAGTCGCATAAAATCAGCGTATTTTCAGTATTCTCATCAGATTAAGTCACAAAATCTACACTACGATACACAATGCGATGTAACTAATGACTAACACAGAAAACAAGAGACTGAAGGCCAATTCAAGACACAAAATGGTGATGTCGGTCGCCTGGGAATTCAGCTGCGGAAATATCACATCCAACATATTAATTGTTTACAGATAGTCCCAAGTGCATTCGGTGGATATATAATAGAATAATGATATGGAGGTATTCATCCGCAATTACAACCTTTACATTAGTCAATGTCCGCCAACAGAATGGGGAGGAGTGAAGTCCACAAGTGGTGGGTAACAACGTTCTTCTACTCTTTTAAAGTACTCAAGTTTATTTGCCCGTTTGCACTAATTACTCAAGCGGTTGGGTTTTAGACTACTTTCATTATATATATATATATACAAGGTAGGCCTACGGTAGTTTTGGGATATGTCCGAGTTCCTTTTACGTGTAAGCTTCTAGGAGGTACAGAACTTAAATATATAATTGTTTAGTATATTCATATTGAAATAAACCTTAATATTTTTGGCTGACACTCGTCAGCATCTGGTAGAGAATTGGAAAGAACATTGTATAGGCCTATCAACAATCGTATCACAAAATATCACTTCACCAGCATGAAATTTCAAATAATCGGGGCAGGGAGAGCGCTTAAGCTCAATGTGCTACTTTTGGATGGTACACAAACTCGTTCAGCCGAAAATATTCGGGTTCATTTCAATATGAATACACTATTCAACGTGTGAAATTGCCCTCAAACTGTGCAAAATAGCCCCAACTGAATATATTTTTGAAATCTGCGTCGTTTTTCACTTTGCACTAGTCACGAACGAACGTACATTCGTGGTTTCAAATGCAGCCCTCTCCAATTAACTGCTGAAAGTACACCAGCCATTGACCAAATCTAATCTTTTATTACTTACATAAATACAATACAGACCTTTACTTTCTACTTCCTCTCAAAAGACTACTTCAACTTGCAATAGAGTAGAAAGATACATCGTTACTTCCAATTCTATGCTAGTGCCAGCAACAAACTACATTGACCGTCGCCGGTGAAAACGCAACGAACACTCACCTCCAACAGCGCGTGCTTGTCGGCGTTCTTCTGAGTCGTGCTCATAATCCGCAGCACGTTCCTCGAGCCCTCCATGATTGCGCTTTCGATTTTGATATGATGCCGCAGCATGGCGATGCGTAGCGACAGCGGATCGCTGATTTGCGTGGTCATGCTTTCGCGCTTTGACCTCTGACCGCCACCTAGGAAACGGATTTTTCATAGTGAAAAACGTCTTTGTCATCAGCGATGACTGCTGTTGACCACAAGTCAAGTGACTCAAGTTGACTCAAGTGACGCGTTTCTGCAATCAAAAATCACCATTACAAAAGGGCCATTCAAACGGAATGTGAATTGGAAGATTTGGTAAATTCAAATAGAAATGCATCGCGTGAAATAGTTCACTAAGTACATTACTGCCCGCCGTCCCAGCCGCCAGAGGTCAACAAAAGTACTGATACTCTTCCAGATAAAGCTCAAGTAGATTTTGCATTCTTGGCATACTCACACAAATTGTACTGCTTTTATACTTCTTCCACTTTTCACCTCTACAAGCAAAACTACTTGCTACGGGTTTCGAAAAGTATAAAGTGGCCTTGGGGCAGGTTTTCGTCACTTTTCAGAGTGACACGGTCATGAAAACCATGCGAAATAGCCCGCCGATCACAGTAACAAAGCTGTTGGTGTTGATCCTGCTTTTATGCGAGTAACAATCACTAACTACTTCGTCTACACCTGCCAGCCACTCAAAATATTGATACATGATCGGACCAGACAAAAATCAAACAAAACACTAGCACTAGTATCGGAAATACCATTCAAACTTCATTTTACAGTCGTCAAGTTGCGGCAGACTATTAAACACGAGCGTCTTAAAATGCCGCGGTAAATACCGCCGACGCATTACAACCGATCACAAACCAAAAGGAATGTCTAGGTTGCCTACCGAAAGGACTTTCTTCTTCCACCGCCATAACAGACTTCCTCTTATTGGCGCTATCGTGTGCTGCAGTCGATTTCAATATCTGCATTCTTATCACTTCGATCTTCGTCTTGCTCTCGGACAGCATTTGCTCGGCGGTTGCTATCATTTTCCTATCCTGTTGAAAATGCGAAGTCTTCTTTGAACACGATACACATCAGTTTTATACATTTACAGGCAATGAACAAAACAAAACCATAATTACCATGCAAGGAAACTAATAGCCCTTATGAGAGCAAGGAATGCTTTGCAGCACCAAAACTTCTGACGTGTGTCGCATTTTTATGAGTAGTCGTTAATTTAACAGCCAGTACATCACTACGTAAACCTACTTAAACAATAATTTCTGTCAGTTTCTCAATCATCAAATCTAATAACTGTGTCATGGCAACCTGCGCCTTAGTACCCTGGTACAATAGCAACTAAACCAGACCTTTATTATCAAAATATACATACCTTGGTGTGGCCCATATGATAGGACTGTAGGAGTTTTTCAGTGCCCTCCTTGACCTTTGTCTCAATCCGAAGTTGCTTCTGCAAAGCCGCGACTCTTGGATTGGCTGTAAAATGGTAAAATCATGAGCTTCTACACCATAGCGCTGCAGTAAACTGTGGCATTTGTGCGTATTTAGCTAAATTGAGAAAATAGTAATTGAAAGTTAATCATAGTTGGACGTGGACCAGTCATTTTCAATTATTTTAGCACGCTCTACACTTTTTCATTGCTTCCAGAGCAAAATTTCTGAATTATTTTCTATTGCAGCTTGCAACAGAAGGATATGGGTCGAAGCTGACATAGACGCTATCATATTAGCAACTATCGACGAGCCTTGTGATTTAAGCAAGATAAGTCAAAAATGTCATTCACCTATTGCTTGGACACAGTCGCTATATATTCACTAAGATTACAGACATATCACATAACCTACACATGGTGTGGTCCAACGACACACACACTCGAGCATGTGTAAGTATATTGAAATGCGTAATCATAATATGAAGCAAATAATAATATTTCCGGCATAGAACGCTTCCTTTTTAGTCCCAAAACAACCGCAGAGGAAGCAGTCTCTGCTCAGGAACTGAATGCTACACAAGGAACTGTGTAAGACACCCATATTTCAGAAGTGTACTAACACTAACCATCATATCTAAAAGAATATCAATATTACCAACATTAACAGTTGACGCTATGGACACAATGAGAGATGACTACATATCGATAGGCAAGTGCATCTCTCGATGCAGAAAGTCGAAACTACAATAACAGGTGATTCAAGAATCCTTGTTGAAGAAAATACGGTAGGCGGAGGCAAATATACTACATTGTGCGTACCGAGCAAACAGTGGGCGTTGGCCAAAGTAATCGTTAATTCATTCATGAAGAACTTTCAAAGGTGTGAATTACACATCGGCCGGAATAACGTCGCAAGAATTCACGTCACCGGCACCACATTATAGTAGGCCGATGGTTCTCAAACTTTTGAAATCGCTGTCCCCTTGTCAGGCCCGACATGTGTTTATCGCCAGCCCTAATAGCCAGATGTCATCAGTATCGAAGCAAATCTCATTTCCGGGGTATATCACTTACTAAATTAGTTTTGTTTGTATACTACTACTTCTACTTCAACAATATTTGCAATTTTTTTTTTATTTATAATAATTTTTTCGGGAAAGTACTTTTTGGATAAACTTCAGTCATTTGCATTCAATCATCAGAGAAGGAATCGGCAGATGGGCCTAGGCCCAGGTTAGCTATATAGATCAACTCTCTCGCTACGAAGACCAGATCTGGCAAGCTGAAAATGCATTGCGGCCTATCGCTTTAGCATCTGCATAAATAAAAGCCGAAAGACTTGGGATGAAAGGGTGTAATTGCCAACTTTAACAACCACTGTATCTAGAGAGGGGCGCACTTACCTTTGGCTTCGTCGGACCCATCACTTGACTTCTCAATCTGGTAAGCGTCCAGCTCACCCATCTCCTGCTGCAGCTCCTCGAGTTTGCGATTCGACTTCTTCAGTATATTTTCCACATTTGCCAGTTGTTTTTTGTCGGTAGTGGCCTGCAACGATTGTGGATTACTAACGCCCACTCACTCAATCGTCACACCGATGACAGAGGTGATCTATGAAGCAGGGTTACGTCACATCTAATCATTGGTCACGCTGTCGTTTCTAATTCCAATGTTTGGATACAATGACTAAAACTGGAATGTCTGGAGAAATGCACCTCTCCGATCCAAGGGGACTGTCCCACATAGAAAGGCGGTGAATTATTGATCCTTATTATCAGTGTATAAGACATGCTTTGTGTATGCGAATTTTGGATGTATGGATGAGATGGTTCTTGCACATAGGTGCCGTAAAAGCGAATGTCTTTACTGCGTTTGCTCCTTACACCACAATATATGATCTGTTCACATTAAATATGGTGTTGACTGTCGTGTGATATGTGAAACTTCTATTACTAATCTTGTATAACGAGATAATTATCGAATATTGTATTGACTGTGACGGGACAGCAGTTTCTAAAGTAGGCTACTAATATTCCCGGTAATGTCACATACAAAAAAAAAAGGTAACCTTTTTCAAATTCTCGGCGCCTTCTTTTAACTTCAGCTCCCTCCGTATCTCCTTTCGAAGGTCCTCTTTGACTTCTTCGATCGATTTCTGGAAGCGAGTGTCCGACAGGTCGACATCATTGTCCTCGGCCATGTATCCAAATGTACCCGCGCCACTTGGAGTGACAGGCTAAGTAGAGATCACAAGTTGAGATCAGAGCCATCGACAAGCACGATTGGGTCCTTGAACGCACCCGAGCGACTTCGAGAGGCTTGCATTTATTGATGCCTGTAGTAATCTACTTGCCTACATGGCATAAAAGAGGTTCATCTGGCATAGTGCAGGTCAACAAAAGAAATTCCGTCTATCACCACGATAACGATTTGTTGGATTGAAAAAAAGAAATAGTAGCCTACAACCTCAACCATTGATTGTCTATAGACTTGCCATGCCACACAACTCACCAAATTTACTTTTATACATCGAAGAAGTCACTACTTGATTGATTACTTTGGAATTATAAACACAAGAATTCAATGCAAGAATAGATTCTTGGATATTGAACAAACGAAAGTCAAGTAAGCAGGCCTGGGAGCGGAGTATTTTTTGTGAATTTCATAGTGTTACAATCAACCGCACTAAGACAACAGTATAAAGGTCCAAGTCTTTTTTATGACGTTTTTTTTTCTTCACCAGAGCTATAAAAATAGATACAGCAGATAAAACCGTTGATTAATCTACATACCACACCTATTTGTACAGTTAAAGGACCACTTTGTGCGCCAAAGCGATGTTAAAATCACAACTTTGCCTTGTCTACCACGTGGCAAAATATGCTGCAGTATCACGAATTGAAAGTGATAATATACTAGTGATTGAACCCTATGCACCTATCTTGAATTGCTATGAAAACTACAAGCCTTCAACTACAAAAGAGTGGAATAAGCAATGTTGAAACTAACTAAGATCAGTAGGCTGATACCAATTAACGGGTTGATCGTTTTATGAAGTAACATACTGACGAAGTAGGCATCCTAATGGTAACGAATCCTATCAGAGAATTGTCCATTTGACGTCTGTTGAACTACAATATATGAGCACAAATTGCTCTCCAATATAGTACATTGTCACTGCCAAACGAATATAAAGTAGGCTTACTTCTGCCATAAGGTAGTCCAGAGAAAACTTCTTCAGATACTCAGACTTCGAGCCTGTTCAGTGGTCTTTCCGGGCTGTACTTATCAATAAACAACAAAATGTAGTATATCCCTCTATTCAATCTGTATCTGGAATACACAACGGCATGCGATTGGCTGATATTAAAGATTTATTGATGATCAACTCAAGATTCAATTGTGTGACCAGTAACACTCACACAACTGTCCACACCAGAGATGTGAGACTCGGTCTGGGGCTATCACTCTGGTTCTGCTTGCTAGAGGTAGGCCTACTTACAAAATGATCAAGTCAAAACGGTCTACGTACGCAACAAACTATGTAGAATTTTCGTCATCACAAAGTCCACCGTAAATAACCTGTACTTGCTCCAAATGCTTTATTCTCTAGTATGTTAAT
>ATSW01012197.1:0-17474 GCA_000444245.1 Botryllus schlosseri | reverse complement strand
CAGTCTCAGTGAATTACGGTTATTAAAAGAGAGATTAGGCCATGAAAATAATGATTGGGATGGAAAAGATCCATTTTCTGAAGACAGAATTATGGTAACTTTGTAACTGCTTATATAGCTTTTTTGTGGTCAGCTCAATTCGTTCATTTATTATCCTTATTTGATTTTGATTCATTTACGAGGCATTTTTCTCAATTTTCAGGAACTCGTCGCACAGAACGAGCAACTGAAGGCGGTTATCGAGCAAATGTCTCAATCCATGCAGCATGCTTTGGAACAGGAGAAAGAGAATCAAATTCCAGAGAAGGGAGACGAAGTATGAATCTGGCAACATATTACGATACTCTTAACTTAGTCTGTTTCTAGTTCCGGGAAGTGAATTCGTAATGAGCAATGGGTCGATTTTGTGCGATATAGCAGCCTATCAATATTTTTTAAAGCAATATATTATAAACAGGTCAAGGAGAAAGGGTTTTCGTCCGATTACGTCTTGTCCTTGGAAAGTCAGATATTGCATTTGAAGAAAGAGATGAGAAAGGCGCAAGCTCTCGCTAAAGGGAATGGTAAGGGGGTGTCGTGTAAAAATGTTCAAGAAATACCAGTTTACGTGGTTATTGAAAGTTGCCAATCAAATCTGCTCTGCCCGATGAGAAAATATAGAATGCGTACAATTTCATTCTAACTGTTGATTTGGTTCATCTGATTTGATAATCGAAAGATCGAATTGGATTTAATATGCCCTATCCTATTTTGAATCAGTGATCTTATTGCCCATTCTTATCGGCTCCCTGGTGGTACTTTTGAGGGATTTTAATTCTCGAGAAGAAACATTTGACTTTTATTTTTAGATCAACGGGATTCAAATGCCGTGGAGCCAGAAAAACTAGAATCATCACAACCTGTAAATGATGCTGTACAGGAAAAAAAGCTATGTGTATGTATTAGCTCAATAATCATGTGGAATTACCAGTTGAAACATGGAAGGCATTATTGGAGGTCAACGGGCTGTCAAATGCATCACTGTCACTAAAATTAATGAGTTGTGATGGTCGATCAATTCCAGTGAATTATTTCATCAGGAATCGAAGGAATGGTTAGGGCATTACTGATTCTGCACCTTGAACACACCTGTATTGTTTCTGTCTTGTAGCTAAAACCAACATCGCTAAGAAATTTGTAGTTGGGGATTGAGGAAGCACCAATAAGTGAATGTCCATTTTCCATGTTACCCTTCCCCTCATGCTGACTTAAGGTTCATGGCTTGGAACCGCCGATTTACACCATTATGAATGTGGAAATGTAGAAAAGCGTGCATGGTCCTTTCAATTTGATAAAGATCAGCTTCTCTATTTTCAGAATAAAGGGTTTCAACCATTCTTTCATGGTCAAATGCTCGCCAAGCGCAGACTAGCCAAGACAAAGCAAGACTATATCGTGGATAGAGCATTGAAAAGTCCCTCCAAAGGTATCTTAAATGTTTGCAGAAAATATCTCCATTACTATTCAAATATTTTTGAATCCATTGTTATGTGTTTTGTTGAAATGTATGACGGGAGTTATTGTTAGGAAATTCGTTGACTCGCTGCTAAGCAGTATTTTCATTCATTAAGAATTTAACAATGCATGGGGCCTGACTTGCAGTTGTGTTACTCCAGGTGACCCGTTTCCAATTCATCCTTTCAGCTGCGTATTTGGTGAATCATCTGCAAGAGAAGTTGGCAAAAGCTGTCAGCCAAATCACACTTCTTTCGCAAGAAAAATCGCAGTTACTTGAAATCGGTAACAGCTTGAGATCGGAAATAGAGTCAATGAAGCGCGGACGGCACCACGTGGTACGGGAGAGAGGAGATGGTGCAGGTTTTTTCGAATATATTTTTCAGTCGACTTTGCATTTTAAAGTAAAATTATTTGATAGGACCTGTAACTACGAATCGGCCTCAACCTAAATTCGAAGTCGACCGTAATAAACTTAAGCAGCTTGAAGATCTCCAGTACCAATTGACAAGGTAAAGATGAAATACATGTTGATTTGCTGAAATGAATATTCAACCTATGCTTCAGGCAAGAACTGCAATTCGCTCAGAGGTTAGGCAGCGAAAATGAACCACGGTCTCTTGCAATGGAATCCACTGTACATTCAGTCAAGAACTCTACACCAATAGGTATTGTTGTTATCTGGTTTCGATGCTGAATGTGTAAGTGTATGTTCTTAGGCAATCTGCCATATGCAGAGCTTGAGAGATGGTAGTTGTTTGAGTTATACACGGTATATTTCTCCCACTACTTCCTATCTCTAATTGTCTTGTGATGTTACGAAATCATAAAATGAATAAACAAATGAGGGAATGTGTGTGCATGTAGTGTTTGACACTTTGTGTTCTTCCTTCGAGTGATCCTGTGACTCACCGGTTAAGAACCATCGCTCTACATAGAGGCAGACTGCCAATGTCGTGGCAAGAGTGTGAATATTAGTGTTGTCAGCTTTCCTTGGCTCTTCACTCTGCTCAATATTTTGGCTTGCTGCATAAGAATTTTTTGATCTTGGTTATCATGCCACATATGTTATCTAAGCGTTCATAGTTTCGACATATGTGCTTTTTTTGATGTAGATGATCCAAACGAGTCTGATAGAAAAGTCGGCGAGACACTTCAATACAGCCTATCCACTGTGGGAGACGCATCGGCAAGGAAAATTTGGAATGTCCTGGATGAAGACAGCCCGTCCTTACCGAGAAGTGGGGATGACAGTGGTGATTATTTCTGATTTTTGTCGATTCTTTTGTTTCTGTGAAAAGTCCAGTAGCTTATTCCGATGTTTGTAATGGCACCCAGCGTTATATCACCGCATGACAAAACTGAGTGAATTCACTGTTCCATTACGAATAGACGCCTGCAGTGACATATTTTGTTCAGTTTCCCAATTGAAAATGGAAGAGTATGCAAGATACTATTTAGTGTCATAGCTTTGTCAAATCAGCGCTATGTAGCTCGGCCATAGCGCACACGGCTGATGGCTCTCCGACTTGTTGGGACGATGGGAAATCTAATCACCCACTGGTTGGTCATCCAATCTTTCCAGAGTTAGCATTTTTGGTTGTTTGCAGTTCCTGTGGCGATGAAAGAGCAAAGGAATGTTTCAACGAAGATCGCGAAAAAGTCGAAGTCTTCAATCGCAAAGGGCAAGATTCCCACCATTCGCAATTATAACATAAAGGATGATGAGGAAGCTAGATTCAAAATGTATCGCAACCGGTGATTCACTGGGTTTAAGCGTCCAGTTTCTATAATTTTGTACGAAATATTTTTACATCCTTATGCACTTTTAAAAGTTTTTAGAATATACCATAGCCTACAAATGCAGAGGTTTCGATATCTTACTTTTGAATTAGATTCAAACACTGTTTCTTGTCAGGTTAAATGCTGAGAAATTCGAGTTATGTGTGTGGCAATCAAAGTAGTAGTGCACACTCCTTAGCAAATCAGAACTCATAGAGCTGTTGAGTCGCTTCATTGGAACGAAGTGAATGAGATACATGGATGAGTAAATGAAGAACGTGTTAGTTTGTGTTAAGAACGAATCGGTCAGTTTAGGCCTATACTCCACATGGATTCAATTGGTTTGTTTGCGGTTAGCGGCAATTTATATGATTCATGGTCAAATGTCGTGCCGTGCCAAGATGTGTTCCAATATGTGCAGTGCACAGATCTAAATTCTAACGTGTTACTCGAGATTTGTCACCTTCGCCTCAGCACTACCATGTATGGTATTAGTCCGTTTCATTATGGAAGTTTCTCCTCAGTTAGTCATTCTCCTCAATGACGAAATTGTCGACGGAGGGTGGTGGAATCTGGTATTCGAGGCAATAGCTCAACAAATGACGACAGCCCTAGGTCCGCTGCATGTTCAATACGTGCGCTCATGAATTGTTTGTAAGCCTGCCTCTTTGCCGGTCCAGAGAAGTGATCAGTCTCAACGATTTTCACGCATCGAAAGCCTGCAATACTATGAAAAACAAGTAAAAACGCCTTGACGAAATTGAGAATTTTAGGTGACGAGTTTTCGCGACCATTTCGGGAACATCGCCCCGAAGCGACGCGACGAAAAGGCACATACGTCCGCCCGTGCGATACTCAAGGAATCCACTATCAAATAATAATAGCAGGAGTGCTGGGTGACGCCCTAAAGACAGGCTTATCATACCCAGTAATGACGCAGGACATCTTCCGATAGCCAGTCGAGCTACATTGCATTAAGGATAGCGCGTTAGACGGGTGTCAGGATTGCGCCTCATAATACACGAGGATGTCGCTAACAAATTACCACTGTCAAGTGTCTGGTCTTCGGTGACTCAGGCGTTCAACTCAAAAACTTCTCAGTCGTCGCGCAGTCAAGCATGAGTCTTTGTTCATACTTGAGATTCGACGCTTTTGAAACTGTAGTTTGAGATTTTGTGTGTGCCGTGAATGCGTGGGTGTCGCTGCCGCACACGCACTCGCCAGTCAGCGATCCCTCCGCAGGAAGTTACGTAGTCGTCAATTCGCTATTCAGCTTTCGGGTAGAATGGCTGGCGTCGGTCGTAAGGTTGGGCGAGGTTTGTTTTGTTTTCTACGGTTTTTGAAGCGATAGTCGGGTTACTGCGAACACAGTTGAAATTTT
Organism: Botryllus schlosseri; assembly: GCA_000444245.1. Taxonomy (NCBI): domain Eukaryota; kingdom Metazoa; phylum Chordata; class Ascidiacea; order Stolidobranchia; family Styelidae; genus Botryllus; species Botryllus schlosseri. The sequence continues at coordinate 12,817 of ATSW01012197.1, read as the reverse complement.
AATATCAGTATGCAGGGCTAACACATATTTATCATGCGGATACCTCTTGATTAGTGTGAGTATGTTGATCGCTGGAATTCGATTAATTTTTACTGTATATCACGAGTGAGATAAAAGTGTTCTTATATTATAAGAGTAATATGACTGGATAAAAGTTAGTTAAATTGTTTTCTGTGACTTGGTAAATTATTTTGTCTCGAACACCAATGATGTGGTTAATGTCTGTAATAATCATGTTGCCTCTTTACGAACGATAAATTTTAGCCTGTTTGTGACATGCTTGCATATACAACAGGTAATATATTCTTGTAAACTGTAGTGTCACTTCGTATTATCACTGAGTGAAAGGTCCGTGTCACGTTAATTCGTTAGAAAATGCGTCACAATGTTATGAAATTTAGTTCTGGCAGTAGGATTCTGTAGGTTGTTTTATTCTAAAATTATAAAATATGCTGATTTGTTTTTGATATTATCAATAGTTATCGATAATCACTAATCATTCCTCATGTTTGAATCATATATTATTACTTGCTCCAATTATGTAGAGCTTACGTAATTGTATGGTGAGTTCTGACTGGCATTGGCACCATCCACCATAGTTATCGATAACTGTATATCAAACCTCGAGTAGCATGAGTAATGAGTGTATGAAAAATCGTCTGAAACTTATGTGAGAGCTTGTACATACATCTTTTGCCATCTGTTGTTGTGTGTACGGTCTATCCATTTTAAAACTAATTTTTTATACTTGATTGCACGTCTTGATCAAGTAAAATACCAATGAGATATTTTCTTCGCAACACACATACTATAGTAATAGATCTGTGGGCTTCTGTTCTGATACTTGAAACCATTGCTCAATGTTTTGTATGTATGGGATCTAGGAATTTTTAATGGCATTTATATATATTTGTGCCATAGTTCATTGATGAATCATGGTACTCAAATGTGTTCGTCGTTATTTAATATATGGTAAACGCACCTCCCCGATGCCCCAACTGCCCATGCCCAACCCAGTGGCTGTGACTGCACAATCACCTGATCCTTATCAGTAGCTGTCAAAAATTATCTTGGGCTGTGTATCGGAGCCTAATATGACTTATGGTCACTTACAGAATGACCTTCTGGTATAGCATATGTAGAATGTTTTTCTTGAGGGGTTTTTCTTGACTAACCCGACAATTATTTCAAACAGCAAAGTTACTCTGATTATATTGATAAACGTTCTTAAAAGTGAAAAGTCTTGATACCAGCCATGGCTGAAATGATGATGAGCCCGGGTGAAATTCCCATGGCGGACCCAAAATCTCAGATGTCGCAATGGCAGCAAGGGGGTTGGGATTCTGGGATCCAGTCTGGTGCCACCACAGCAAACCCATCTGTCACTGGCACTGTAGAGGATTACCCGGACACCGAGCGTGTTTTGCAAGAATGGCCGAGAGAACTCACAATGGATGAGGCTGGACGTAAGTCATTCTAACGCGGATTCTTGTAGATTGATCCATTTATTCAGCAATCAACATATTTTGCTTTGGAATGAATTTGGGTTTTTGATCGGTTCTTGAATATGTTTCTACACAAATGAATCTTACTGGAATAAAATAAGTCGGCCTGGCCTACCAGTGTAATTTTCTCATATTCATATCATAAGCTAGTGACTACTGGGGCTGTTACATGACATTTTGACTCATAAAAACCTCCATGTTTTCTTATCAAAACAAAGGGGGTACAAACACCATATCCAGACTTTCCCATTTTAACCATTGTATCCACCATGGGACAATTCAATGTTGACCTCATCATTTGATATTCATAGCCATCTTTCAAACTCTAAACTATATAGGAACTAGTTTACTTTCCTAGCAGTGCAGCTGTTCATTGGTTTTCTCCATTGCTTTATATTACTTCAGTGAATGTGATGTAAAGACATGTAACCGTTATCCTTGCCAGTATTACATCTAAGCCTTTTCTCGCAGATCTCAGTGAACAATATACAAGAACCAGGGCTGAGCGTGTTCGGGATGTGCTTTTCCCCGAAACCAGCATGGAAGACGGTGCTATGCATCAGATTCCTAGCACTCAGTATGATCCCAACAACCCCACAGCTGTTCAAAGATTGGCAGAGCCCTCACAAATGCTCAAACACGCGGTAGTCAACCTCATCAACTATCAGGTTCGTTCTGAGTCTCGAGTTTGAGTCGGAGAAAATTGTTGAGATATGTCTTTTCTGTTGAAAATAGGATGATGCCGATCTTGCGACAAAGGCAATTCCTGAATTGACCACTCTCCTAAACGATGAAGATCAAGTGGTTGTACAACAAGCTGCGCAAATGGTGCACATGCTGTCCAAGAAAGTAGCCAGCAGACAGGCGATCATGAACAACCCAGGCATGATATCGGCCCTTGTTAGAGCCATGCAGGTATGATCCTATATTACATCAACGATTATTTTTGTGTCTGTGAATGTCGATTTGTCTGTAGAACTCCAACGACCCAGAAACGCAAAGGTTCTGCACCGGGGCTCTCCATAATCTTTCTCATCACCGTCAAGGATTGTTGTCCATTTTCAAGTCTGGTGGAATTCCAGCACTTGTCAAAATGCTGAGGTATATGAAAAGAGATATCTTATGACTTCACTGCATTATACTCATCATACCTTTTTTCCAGCTCCCCCATCGAGTCTGTGGTGTTCTACGCTATCACCACACTGCACAATCTTTTGCTTCACCAAGAAGGCTCGAAGATGGCAGTACGTTTGGCTGGTGGACTGCAGAAAATGGTCGCGTTATTGGCTAAAGACAACGTGAAATTTCTGGCCATCGACACCGACTGCTTGCAAATCCTCGCTTATGGCAACCAAGAAAGCAAGGTACTTAATTTATATTTTTTAACGCGAACATTGTATTTAAAATGTTATTTTTTACAGCTAATCATACTGGCTAGTGGTGGGCCACAGGAACTGGTTCGAATCATGAGGCAGTACAACTACGAAAAACTTCTTTGGACGACCAGCCGTGTCTTGAAAGTGCTGTCTGTTTGCCAGACTAACAAGCCAGCTATTGTCGAAGCTGGTAGGTTGTAAACATCTTGTTTGTCGTCAGTGTGTTTTTACCAGTACCCCGTAATCCCGACATATGAAAACATTATTGTGGATGTGGCTTCAAAAACTTGCAGGCTATTATATGCAATATCCATGCATCGGCATGTACTGATTGCTTGCAATTCTCAGGCGGGATGCAGGTTTTGGGAAATCACCTGAGACACGGGTCTCAGCGTCTGGTGCAGAACTGCCTTTGGACTCTCAGAAATCTGTCTGACGCTGGCACCAAACAGGACCAAACTGAGAACCTGCTGCAAGTTCTGGTTCAGGTAATGTCACGATAACACTGCACGTTGTAACTTGATTTTTATCGCCGGTTCTCCATGCTGCATTTAGCTCCTGTCTTCAAACGATATTAACATCGTCACCTGTGCCGCTGGAATTCTCAGCAATCTGACTTGCAACAACATGAGCAACAAAACTCATGTGTGCCAGGTTTGTGAGAGTTTTAAATGAAACTAAATTTGAACGGAAAGTCACTAGTATTTCTACGCAGGTCGGTGGAATAGAGGCATTGGTGCGTACGGTACTTCAAGCCGGGGAAAGACAGGACATTACCGAGCCAGCGGTTTGTGCTCTCAGGCACCTGACCTCCCGTCATCCAGACGCCGAGATGGCACAGAATGCAGTGCGTCTGCACTACGGATTGCCGGTCTTGGTCAAACTCCTCCATCCGCCATCAAGATGGCCTCTCATAAAGGTAACTTGAATAAATTTTATCCAAAAGTACTCTCCTGATATGTGTGCTCTATCTCAGGCGGTCGTCGGGTTGATTCGCAACCTGGCCTTGTGCACGGCCAATCACGCTCCGCTGAGAGAGCACGGCGCCATTCCGAGACTCGTTCAGCTGCTGATGCGCGCTCATCAAGACTCGCAGAGAAGAAACAGCGTGAGCTCTAGCCTCAGCCAGCAGCAACCCACTTTTGTTGTAAGACGGTTACGGATATAGCAGATGATGTGTAGCAATACCATGTGTGCGGTGTAATTTTAGGAGGGAGTCCGTATGGAGGAAATTGTGGAAGGCACGACCGGGGCTCTGCACATACTTTGTCGCGAAGCTCACAGCAGGGCCGTGATCTGCGGGTTGAACACCATTCCCTTGTTTGTGCAGCTCTTGTACTCCCCCGTAAGTAAAGCGATTCTTTGATCCAAACTCTGGTGATGGTGTCAACCTCCATCCGTTTTCAGATCGAAAATATCCAACGTGTGGCCGCCGGTGTACTTTGCGAGCTTGCTCAGGATAAGAACGCAGCGAACATGATCGAAAACGAAGGTGCCATGTCACCGCTGACTGAACTTCTACACTCGAAAAATGAGGGTGTCGGTAAGTATTTGGATTGTGTTTCATTTGAACCTATCTTCTACTAAATCGAATGTTGTTTTTTTCCAGTGGCATACGCGGCAGCGGCTTTGATTCGGATGTCTGAAGACAAATCGAATGACTACAAAAAAAGGTTATCAGTCGAACTCTCTAGCTCCTTGCTGAGGGACGATGGATATCCGGTAATTCAAACAATAGCTTGTCCCAACTACCAAATGATTTGGTTTAAAACAATTTTCTGTTGATAATAAAATCTTAATATTAAAATAGGACTGTTTTCTAAACACTAAGATGTGAAACTAATATCAACCTCTTCAACCCTAGACTGACTTGATGGGATCTGGTGGAATGGCGATGGACGGCTACTCGATGCCCTTGTCCCATCACAGCTCCGTCGGTTCAGTTCACAGCTCGCAGCATTCCGGTTCGATTCAATACATTGAAGTGGATTTCGACTTTCCATTGACAAGTGCGCTTGTTCTTAGGTTATCCGCCTCAAGGGCATCACATGGATTACGGACACCAAGGATATGGCGCACCGATGGATCAGGGCCTGCCAGATTTGGGTGATGTAAATCTGGACGTCCCTATGCAGGATGGCCAAGGCCCGCCGGACCTGGAATGGATGTCGAATGATACCGACTTGTAATACGGGTATGATAATACTCCATTATAAATACGATAGGGATAAGATGCAATTTGTAGAACTGTAATCAACGATTTGATAATAGCTAAAATTGTAATGGCCGAGGCGATATTGTCCATTGTGTTCCCTTTATCTATATTGTAGTTGAAGGTTATCTTATAGCACTTGGAAGAATTTTATAAATCCTCCAGATATTCACTGTAAGCTTGTCAAATAGCTAATTCAAAATTTTGAAAGTAACACACCAATCCATACTATCATAAAAACAGGAATTCATATAGATCATTACATGTGAAAGTTCTCGGTCGCTGTATTTAGCTAGCGGATGTAATTACTATCTGTGTTAATTACTACCAATTTCCACTCAATTTTACCAATCTACTTTTATTACAGGCTGGAAGCGTCGTTACATTGCCAATGGAATCATTATTCATACTGGAATCATGTTTTTCAAGATTCCGATGTCTGATTATGACGTATTTTTAACTGTATTGTTTTCTATTATCAAGTCTTACCGTGAAAATATTGTGAGTGCTCGCTTGGTTTTGCACACCCTTCATATACTAAATGGATGTTTGATTCTGTAAATCTTGCGTGAACGGTGCTATTTTAATTGAGGAAATGCTTGTTGGATCTGGTACTATTTCGTTTTACCCATTTTATGATTGGCTTGATGGTACGTTTTCAGTGCTGAGGCATATAATGTTCTCTTTTTTGGCAATTCTTTTAGCTCTTGACTTCGTTTGAAGTATTGAAATCATCTGAAGGACGAATGAAATATTCAGTTTTGTCGCAAGTTAATAAAGAATTTTTGTACAGCTCTATCCTGGTGTGGTTTTCTGTTCGTGCACACTGCACATATCTACGGTAGACAGTGAGTAGTGCTTGGGGTAATGTGATGTAATTGTTCATGTTTAGTGGCAATAGGGTAATTTCCTCACTTGTACAGTTGCGGTTAGTATTCACGTGTAAATATGAGATTTGGAGAAGTAGAACGTCGTGAGAGGAGGCGGTAGCTCCTTGGTCCAATGCTCATGACTAGCATGACACGATCAGGATTTTCCAAAGAAATGGGTCGCAGGGCAATGTCGAATTCGGTTGATCTCTAAGATGGGCTTCGTAGTGTCGCTGGTTCACAGACGCCCAGAGTGAGAGCTCTCCATTATAAGTTACCACAACATCAACCTTGTGACCAGTGCCCACACTTCAGGGCACCCGCACTGTCTGAAGGATCCTTACAGACGTTTTTGACCGAATTAAATTTTTGAATGTGAATGATTGAAAGGTGGGGGTGGTCGGAGAAAAGATGAGTTTCACCAGAGAGGGTACAGCTGCTTTGATTCACTTTTCTATTATATGCTACGTCACAGGTTACCGAACTCATTCGACTGTGCAGAAGTGCAGCGAGCTCACAGCTGATTGATGTAGCGACTGACGCGGGTCTGCAACTCTGCATTCGCTTTAGTTATGGGTTTAGATTTCATTTGCTGAACGAACAACAGTTATGGAACAGTTGAGCAATGTACAGAGAGCGACTATCAACATGCAACTAATGCCAAAAAGAGAGAAACTACGCCACTCGGCTGCAAAGGTCTTGCGAACACTGTTGATGTTTGCCGTTCCATTAATATTATCATGTGTACTGATATTCATCACTGGCATTATCTATGTCGTGAGGCCTTATTTTCTTACTAAGGATTTTACAAGAACAACTTGTCATGTGACGGAATATTCTATTGAGACTGGGAAGTGGTGNGGCTGTAGCGATGGGACCGACCTGTTCCGTCCATGCTTGAAGATTGGAGTCATGTATGGCATTTCAGATGCGACTTCACATCAACGAAGCATAATAATGGAAAACGAGCAAGCTTTAGTAACATGTGATCAGTGCTCCTACACTTTCGGTAAACACGGTCTACGTCATGGAGCACAAGAGTTTTGCGAATCTTGGAGGGATAATTATGACCCAATGCAATGTATCGAACAATTTATTTCTGTTAATGGAATTGTAAATATGTCATACTCATGTTACTTTAACCCTAATAATCCTAGCGAAGTCGTTAAAACTTTGGTAGTCGATTCTAACGCTGTCATTCATACCATATCATGGCCCATATTGCTCTGCATGATATATTTCCTCGGGTTAACGTTTATAAGGTATGATTCCAAACAATTGAAGCATTTCAACGACCACGTTCAAGCTGAGTTGGATAGCAAACAAAAAACAAGAATAGAACGGAGAGTGTTATCTAATGAAAGGAACAAGCTTCACTTGGGTCGGTCACTGGGAGTGTACCATACAGAACTTGACGTTCCATGCCAGCACGATACATCGATGAAACGATGTGACAGCACTCCAGGCCTGCTGCATGGTCTAAATTCTTTAAATCGACCTAAAAATCGTGAAAGAATGGATGAAAGTTGTAATGAAATTCATCAGCCTGACCTTCGCCACCTTGATCTCGCCGTCACAGAGAGAAACATCAACGAACTTACTGCCGATCACTCACTTATTCATCGAACATCGAACACGCGGGATGAAGCGATTTTCAGCATTGATAGGACTGTATGCGCACCTGAAATGCAACATTGTCAAAGAAGCATACCAGTNGTCAGCCCTTTTCTGAGTTCTTCACAGGATATCAATCATTTGGGAATAAACACTGCCTATCGTTCTGACGATCAAAGGCATGCACTGTGTCATACTGACTCTGAGTTAACAAATGATATTGTCAATGATATGGGCAATTATTTTCCTGATCGTTCTACCTTTACACAAGGTGCAAGTAATGGACTATCTCTTGATGCCAGTTTTTGTGATGGCATTGAATATACAGTGTGAGAAATTTCCTCAACTTCATCACCATTTGATATTTGCACGACGATCTGACAATTTTATTCCGTAATTAGTGATAAATTTCAATGCGTATTTTGTAGAAAATGGTCATCTAGCTAGCTTACTTCAAGGTAATAAATCTAGCATGGAAAGTGGAAAGTAGATGTAACTGTAATTGCAACGGGGTCTTGGAATATAACATAATTTCACTTTCAGTTGACCTTTTCTTCAATCCCACTTCTCCAATTATTCCATTCCATCACTTAGCGATCGTTAACTTAGAAAATTAGTTTCTCATTTGAATCATATTATACCATTCGTCTCTTGTCTTGTTAGCTTATCTCAACTTGTAGTTTAAATCAAATTATGATTTCTACCAATCCAAACTTACCTTACTTGCCTGTATGGAATCAGTGTCCTGAGCTCACACTATATTTCATTTTTTAATTATTAAACTTGGAAAATCATCGCTGCTCACCTGATATATCAGGCAAAAAGGCCAGCGATTCCAATCAGGCTTACTTGCAATAATTCATAAGACTTTATACTCAATCATATTGTGATTGATAATTGAAATCTGATGAAAACCGGATATAATACGATTCAATTCGACCAATATCTGGGTGAAACGCCTGCTAGTCTTGACCTGGATGCAGTGTGCGAAGATATCTCTTCCAAAGCCAATTCCATGCTCAGTTGCTCATATTCCAATAATCTGGCAGTATATACGGGAGAAATGTGCTCATAAGGATGTGAAATTTGCAGCGTAATCAGTTGGAATTGAAACATAGATTATTTCAATGGCATATTTTTTGCTAGCCTGGCTCATATTAATTAATGTAATTTGTGCAAGTAGTCTCAATAATACATTGCTGAATGTGGATTTATTTATGTAAAAAATTTTATTGATAACTAACTAATAATGATATCCAAAGATTTGAATGCAGATCGATTGTGCTACACAAACCTATTCAAAGAACTGTCTTTATTGCATTATTTTAATTCAAGCTTCAGTACCCACTGATACCTATATTTCATATATCGCTTGCATACTATATATATCTGTGCTGTATAAATTATATCACTGTGTCTGGAACCCCTTGCTCGTTTCCATTTTCCACCATCTGTGAAATTTCGTTCAGTATCCGTGTCTCGATTTTTCACTTCACAGCAAAGTATTGGCACCATCATGATATATATGCTTGTGTCAAAATATTACTTCCAAAACTTCACTTGATAGAATAGGCATTCATTAGTGCAGATCAGGTTGTTGAAGATGAAAGTGACTGAACTATCAACTCCGGCATTAGTTTTGTATTTGGACAAGGTGAAAGCAAATGCGGATCATATGCTGGAAAAAAGCAAAGAATACAAGGTCAAGCTACGACCACACTTTAAAACAACGAAAGCTGTGTAAGAATTGAAATGAATCCGTTTCACAAAACTAATATGGTCAATATATATATATATGTGTGTGTTCAAGATATTGCAGCCTAAAGATGTGAAACATTTACGCAATTTTGAGTAAAAATAGGCTTTCTGTCCTATGACAAGTAGTAAAGGCAGTAAATAAGGAATTGGTTGAGATGAAAATGGTTTAAAGTGGGGGTTGAGTGGCAGGAGTCTCCACCATTGACAGATGTCAAGATTTCATGATGTATCTAATTCAGCCTACCGCTTAAGAGTAGGTACCAAAAGGTGATAAACTGTTTTACATGACTGTCCTGCGGTCGGTAGGTTACCTCGGAGTTGTGGTGATTTCAGCCTGAACAAATTTATATTTAGCAAAATTAGAAAGATTGTAAGGTTGTGGAAGAAAGCGTACTCCGCAAACTAAATGTATAAAACTTCATTCTATGGAACGTATACAGCTGATTTACTTACTCTCTCAAGAAAGAATCAAAGTATGAAGTTATTGAATCTTTCATTTCATTTTTATGTCCAAATCCATTAATTGATTTAGACCTTGGTACCGGTATTTCAATTTCTTTTTAAATGGTAGTCTAATATTGCACTAGAAATCCAGATTTGACTACCAATGTTTGGTACTGCACATCACTACTTGTCAATGTGCAGTATGAATTTTTAATAATTACACTCGCCCGTTGTGCGGCATTGCTCATGAATAAATCTAGTGTTATGTGCTGTATTAAATAGCATCACTAGTTATTCCCATGATTCGACCTTACTGAAGTGTGAAATGTTCATTTGATGCACGCTTGTAAAATTCTGGGTGTTGCATTTAGGGAAGCTGCTGTACTACAGACTGGTGGTACCAAGAGATGTATGGCTGTTTCAACTTTACCAGAAGCAGAATTATTAGCTGAAAATGACTTCGATGATATATTGCTGGCTTGTCCATTACCAACATGTCGCAAAAAGCTATCCAGGCAAGTATGGCAATTCAGTGATTACCGATTTGTAGGGCGATTTTTGTTACCTAAAAAAGGAAGATTTTGACATAAAAAATCAAATTTTGATCAAACGTATGCAAATTAAGTGTTTTCCCACATAATGTTAGAATTGTAGGCCTACTACTTATCTTCATTTCTGGTCGGAACTGTCTGTCCTTACGAAGTAGTTTTGCCTGAAGAAACTTTTTTGACTCAAAAACTGACAAATTTTTACTTCAAAAAACGAAATCTGGCCCTATGAAGAATTCCAGTAGTTACATCATGTACTATGATANAAATAATTAAAATTTGTTATAGCACACCGAAAGATACTCTCCTACATTCTCGGGTAGAATGTGTCTGTCCTCACTAAGTAGGTTGCCAAGAATGGAGAAGTAACGCTCAACAGCAGCAGTTGTTGGCTGACAACACTGAAGTTGTGCATACACTGCTGGTTACACACCGTGTTGCTTCATTCTGATGATGGTGTCTACATCACAATTTTTCATCATGCACTTCTTGATATAAGAACCATATAATGCCCACGCAGTCTTGCTTCAGTTTGGATATTGTGGTATGTTGAGCATAACACCATGTCAACCTATTTGTTTGATTTGAATGTATTTGCTTCACAATGAGCAACCAATGGGCCGTCTACAACAGTAGCCCAATAAAGTAGGCAACAAGCTGTAAAATTTCAACCGACAGTGCAAAATCTACGATACAAATGAAATGCAGGTTGCATAAAAATTTTGACTTTGTAAATTAATTAGTAATTGAAACTGTATATATATATTATATATACTGTATACATGTTTGTTTAGTGGACGCTAGTTGAAGTTCACTTTAATATAATCTATGTACTGCATCGCTTAACTTTCGAGTGTTGCTCCATCTCAAACAAAGTAAGGACTTAGCGATTAGATTGATGCAATGCAACGTATCATATATATGTCATGCTCAAGTAGATGATCACTGGGCCGTGTGTATCATAAAGGACATTTTTGCATTCTCTAATGCAATTTATTCTTCTATAACTGAACTATACTAGCAATTTCTTATGCTTCTCTTACCAGATGTGCAGTCCTAAATGAAAAATTATCACAATTCCACTTGATGGTTGACCAGGTGCAACATGTTGATGTTTTAGTACAGTTCGCAACAGAGAGAGCAAAGAAGTGGTCAGTGTTCATCAGCGTAGACTGTGGATATCACCGGGGTAAGTTGGGCAATATGGAAAATATATGTTGGCTTACTGGCTGGAAAAATTTCATTTCCATGGCAAATATCTAGCTGCATTTCAGCCACTAAATATACCGCATTCTCAGAGGGTGTGCCTCCAGACCAGGATGAAATGATGGAAATGGCTAGACGATTGCATCAATGTCAATACATCAACATTCAAGGGTTGTATACCCACAATGGTCATTCCTATTACGCAGATGGGAGGTCTGATATTGTCAGAATTGCTAATAATGCAGTGAATGAACTGCTACTTGCCCGTGAAAGGTACAGTGTTTCTGATTTATGTATGACATGTCTAATTATAAAAATCGATATCCTTACAATATAGCCTGCAGTAAAATCATCAGAAAACAAGATCAGATGATTGAATATTTGAATTGTATATTTATTAATATCATCATTTCCAAAACATAGCAAGGTTCTGAAATTACATGAAGGCGAAAAGGTTTTTGATCATGCTGCCAAGTGCCAATCATGTTTATTCATGAATCTATATTGTGTCGATTTGTACATGGTACAGCACGGCTCTTACTTTTGAGCATCAGTAATATCGACATTCTTAGTGTAAAAGATGAGCTTTTATTCAGGCTGAAATCCATTGGTGTAAACTGCGACACGTATGGTTTAGGGTCGACACCAGTCTGTCTTCAACCGACTGAATCAATGAGGAAACTCACAGAATGGCATCCCGGATGCTACGTTATCAATGGTTAGTGTTGACCCGATTCTATGCGTCCACTGCTGATGGCCAAGCCTTTTGTGAGAACAGTTGAAATATAATCGCCAATCAAGGCATTAAATTATTTACGTCGTTCGTCAGCCGACTGTTCGAACACGACATTGAGGTCTTCCATACGATCAAGATGCTGGATTCTGACANTNNGNNTGCCGATCATATATCTTGAAGTGTCCGGCTCACCTTGGAAAACTTGCTCAACTATGCACCCCTTCAAGCAGCTAATTGACTAATGACATCCTGAAATACTTCCTGGTATTGTTGGTAAAGTTTTCTCTGACATCAGATTTACTGTGACTCAAGTTTTGTTTAATTTGACATGGTTACAAGCAAGTATGTTTACATCAGTCGAGCAGTAACATCCAACCTAAATACTTTTTCTTGTTCAGATGACACTAAATTTCCATTCTTCCTATAGATTTGCAGCAACAAATGTTGGGCGGATGTAAAATGGATGAAATAGCAGCCGTTGTTTTGACACAGATTGTGGGACATTACAAGTCGAGCAGCTGCCAGCATTTACTCGTTGACTGTGGCTGG
>ATSW01012196.1:0-15890 GCA_000444245.1 Botryllus schlosseri | reverse complement strand
GTCTCAGACCATTATGTGGGAAAACACCTAATTTGCATACGTTAGGTCAAAATTTGGTCAAAATTCATTTTTTAGTTCAAAATTTTATTTTTTTAGGTAAAAAAAACGCTCTAGTGATTATTATTGTTAGGCCTCTACGATATTTCACTACGCAATATCTCCTTTCGGTGGACAGGACCTCACGAAAATTGACGTAACACCCCACAGCCTGTCTTGTAGACACAGAGACTACCACGAAGTTTGTTGCTTACCGCCACTCCAACACGAATATAGTCTTCACTGTAACATAAATAAAGTCGAGTACCTCAGTATATTTTCAGAGCAATGCATTTACACTTTTCATATAAATGCAAAAGCATGACGACGTATCAGTGCTCATCAATTTGTAGCGTCAATAAATTTATCTGGTTTAAAATTTTCCTGCTTATAAATATCTTTAACATGAGGTAACATGGAAGTTCTATCGGAAGTTCTTTTGGTCGGTAGTTGATTATATTTCATGATAATGTATTGGAGTTTGTGTGTCGGAATAAATCGCGTCATCAAGATAAATTCCATTATATATGTAGGGTTGTGGTAGGAATGGTGTTACTGCAGTAATCTGCAGTGTTTACTTTAGTGATTATTATCATTAGTTGATTAGGCGCCGCGTGTTTCGTCCCTTATATGTTGCTACGGCGTCGCCTCTTTAGTTTATTCGGTTAGCTGAATGTACGTTGTTGCTTACGTTATGTGTGGTCGCTATAGTCCTCAACTTGTATTCTATTTCGTGCAGGCTTGTCTCCATTATTATAACTCTAACCGCAGGCGACCACTATTTTAAAACCTAATTTCACGACCCAGTTTCATTTGCTGTATTTGGACATTCCTTCGTTACATCAATTATTTGCAATACATATCATTTCTACCTTCATCTACGGATCATCATTTGTCTGGATCGGTCGTGGAATTTGAGTTCAATTCAAAAAGTGGTTTCAATAACTCTCCTTACGTGAGGAGCAGTTACAGTTTTAAAATACACGCTTGTCACAAGAACGGGAGACTGAAGCAATTCGAAGATGGCTTCGAAAGAAAATACGCCAACCAATCAAGAGATGGGTGATCATGATGTAAAGGCATCCGATGAAGCCCATGGAACCATCACGCATGGGGATGTAATGTCCGCTGATGCAAAGGTATCCGATGACACCGTGCATGTGGATGTAACGTCCGCTGATGCAAAGGCTTTCGATAAAGCCCATGGAAATGCACATGTGGGCGCAACGTCCGCTGATGACGCTAATGTACCGCGCAACGACCGCAAGGAAGGCGAGCATGACGGTGAAGGGCCGTCTGATGTAGCGAAGAAGCGGCCGGTGGCGACACGCGGCAAAAACAAGGAGATAAAGACAAAATTCTCAGAAAGTACTGATCATTTGAGCCGCAGAATGGAGAATTGCTCCGAAATTGCAATGCTTTCAAGCAATGAAGGTGAAGTTGGAGACTCCGTGAAACTGATGCTACAGCACAGAGACAGTTTGAGAGAGATTCTCAAAGTAATTAAAGATGTACTTCCAGATGACGAGTATGCTCCCTATGAAAAAGATTTCAAACATCTGGAAGCTGCAATAAAAGAAACGAAGGTGCAAGTGTCACAACGTCTTCGCGAAATAAGAGCCGATAAACGCTCTTGTTCTAGTCGATCGAGTCGTACCAAGTCATCCGGAAGATCGTCGAAAGCCGGGAGTGTCAAATCTCATATTCAAAAGATGCGCGACGCCAAGGAAAAGGCGGCCGTGCTTAAAGCGGGTTTAGCTTTCAAACAAGAAGAATCTGAGCTTGAGAAGAAGAGGGCGTTGCATGAAACCACCATGAAGCTTGAGCGGGATGCCCTTGAAACGAAGAAACAGATAGCTACGCAGGAAGCAATCGTAAGAGAGTGCAGGCAAGTGGAGAAAGTGGAAAATCCGTTCGGTCTGATGGAAGAGTTGGAGGATCTCTCGCGTGAGCCGTCTTTATACATGGAGCCACCAGCGGTTTCACGTCAAGATCAAACAACAGAAATCGCCGTTAACGAAATCCCACCGGCGAGAAATCCTGTTGAAGATCCAGTTGATGTTCGTGACCGGCCACAATTTAGTTCTCGCGTGGTGGCCAATGACTCCCGCGTGACGGCCAATGACGCTCGCGTGACTGATTATTCTCGCGTCGAACCTTCAATCAATACGATCGCGGGACAACTCGCTCAAGCACCGTCTGCACCACCAGTAAATAATAGGCTTAACGTCTATTCCGATAACTTTGTGCCAATGTTTGCAGGTAATGCACAGATTCCGCGTGATCCCGTGAGTAGGTCCGGCGTAGCTCCGAATATCACAGCATCGAACTCGAATGCTCGCGGCACTCTCGATGGTCTCCAACGCAACGAGGAGTTACTTATGTCAATGATGAGGGAGATGATATCAGCTCAAAGACTTCCAAGCATTCGACTGTGGAAGTTTACTGGTAACCCTTTGGATTTTCCGAAATGGGAAGCATCGTTTGAGGCGTTGGTAGAGTCCAGAGTTCAAAATACTAACGAAAAAATGAATTTGTTACGGCAATATTTAGGTGACGGTCCCTTGAAGGTTGTCGATGGTTACTTCCTAAATAACACCGAGGAATCGTACGTCGCTGCAAAGAGAGAACTGAAGCTCAGATACGGTGGTAGCACGTCGATTGGAAGCGCCTTCATCAATGAACTGAAAGCGTGGAAATCCGTCAAAAGTAAGCACGAGCTTCGTGAGTTTTCTGACTTTCTGTTGCAAGTTTCAGCCAACAAGGAGCGAAATACGGACTTGAAAACGCTCGACTATGCTTCTTGTCAAATACCGGCTGTGGTCAACAAACTACCATTGTATCTGAAGAACCGGTGGATGGATGAAGTTCACAGATACAAGCGGTTTACTGGTAACGACGACAGTTACCCGCCATTTGTTAACATTGTCAGATTTGTTAAGGACCAATCCGATATCAAGAATCAGCCTGAATTTGAAGTGCAGGACAGCGGAAACATCGAGAGCAAACCGAAACCGAAAACAACTTCTTTCACGTTCAAAGTAGAGAAGGCAAGTTGTTTGCATTGTGAAGGAGATCATCACATTGCTGACTGCTTTGAATTGCAAGGTAAAACCATGGCGGAGCGTAAGAAGGTATTTTATGCTCTTTATCTGTGTTTCGGCTGTGGCAACAAAACTGGTAAAACTCACATTTCAAGATCCTGTACCAAGCGAGCGAAATGCTCCAAATGTGACAAAAGGCATCCTACATGCCTTCATCTTGACACAGATCATGAAAAGGAAGTCAGCACCTCAACTTCTCTATGTACGCAGATATGCGATTCAAATGGTAGAGGAATAAGCAGCGCGCTCATTGTACCTGTTTGGGTTAGATCAAAACATAATGCGAGATGTGAAGTACTTTGTTATTGCGTCCTTGACGACCATTCCAACTCCAGTTTTATCTCAGACGAACTGTTTGATAAGCTTGACCTAGATGGAAAGGATACAGCGATATCGTTGACAACTCTTGCCGGGAGAGACATCAACACGCCTTGCAAGAAAGTCAAGGATTTGGAGATCTTGAGCTATGACAAGAAAGAAATAGTTGATGTGGCGACACTTTTCACGGAAAAGGAGATTCCAGTCTGTCGCACCCAGATTCCCAACCGTAAAATCTGTAAGGAGTGGGTACATCTCACAGAGGTATGTGATCAGCTTGTCCCGTACGACTCTAAGTTGGATGTTTCAGTATTGCTCGGCACAGATGTACCGAAAGCATTGCGGCCGAGAGACGTCGTGGCTGGAGGGGACAATGAACCATATGGCGTGCGTACCATACTAGGTTGGGGAGTTGTAGGTCCAATGTGTCTGGACGTTGCTAAGGATTCCGTCATTTGTCACAAAACGTTAATTCGACCTACGGCCCTAGATGACAAGCTTGTGTTTGGTTCGAAATGTAAAGAGGTATTAACACCTCAATCAGTAGGGACCATGTTCGAGATTGAATTTGCGGAACACATTGGTAAGCATATTCCAATGTCAATAGAAGACCGTAGGTTCGTCGAAATTCTCAAAGAAGGCACATTTCAAAGATGCGATGGTCATTTGGAAATGCCTTTACCCTTGAAAAGTAGTAAGGCAACGTTACCGAATAACAAGCCGCTTGCTGTAAAACGAATCGGTCAACTTAGAAAGCGCCTTCTGAAAGATGAAAAATATTCCGCAGACTATGTGACCTTCATGGAAAATGTCATTAATAATTGGGCTGAGGTAGTACCAGAGACTGACAGAAATATCGCAAGTGGCAAAGTGAATTACATACCACACTTGGGAGTTTATCACCCGCATAAACCGGATAAAATCAGAGTCGTGTTCGATTGTTCTGCTCCATATTGCTCAATTTCCCTGAATGATGTTTTGTTATCTGGCCCAATACTGCTGAATGAGATGCTGGGAGTTCTTTGCAGGTTTCGGAAAGGACACGTGGCGTTGTGCACAGATATAGAAGCTATGTTCCATCAGTTTATTGTATCGCAGCCGTATCGTGATTTTCTAAGATTCCTGTGGTTCGAAGATCACGACATCAGGAATGGACCTCTGGTGGAATACCGGATGAAGGTTCATTTGTTTGGAGCAAAAAGCTCACCAGGCTGTGCTAACTTTGGATTGAAGCGGGCGGCTGATGACGGAGAAGGTCAGTTTGGTCCCGACGCGGCTAATTTTATACGCGACGACTTCTACATGGATGACGGTATTACGTCGAAGGACTCTGTTGAAGAAATCGTGAGTTTGGTTAAAAGCAGCAAAGCACTGTGCGCTAATTTCAAGTTACGACTTTGCAAATTCGTTTCCAATCGTGCAGAGGTAATGAATTCTATTCCAACGGAAGATAGAGCGACTGGGTATCGCGAAATAAACCTATGTGATGATATCGTGCCTAACACTCGAACATTGGGGCTAATTTGGGATGTTAAGAATGATTGTTTCAGATTCAACATCAAATTGTCAGATCGTGCGGTGAGCAGGCGTTCCATCTTATCCTTTGTCAACTCCGTATATGATCCGTTGGGTTTCATATCGCCAGTGGTGCTGGAAGGGAAACTCATTCTGCAATCTCTTTGCAAAGCTGGGACGGACTGGGATGATGAAGTACCAGACGAACTGAAGCGCCGATGGGTTGCGTGGTGTTCAACGTTATCATCGATTGAGTCCTTGCGCATTGACCGTTGTTTCAAGCCGCCGAGTTTTGGTAAGATCGTACTTGTTGAATATCATCATTTTTCGGACAGCAGCTCGTATGCTTATGGTCAATGCTCTTACGTACGCTTGGTCAACGAAAGAGGAAATGCCCACGTTTCGTTGGTAATCGGCAAGGCCAGAGTTGCCCCTCTGAAACGACAGGTATCTATTCCGCGTTTGGAGTTGAATGCTGCTGTTGTTTCTGCTCGGATGAGTAAGTTCCTGAGGAATGAATTGAAGTGCGAAACGATAAAGGAGTATTTCTGGGTTGATAGCATGGTTGTTTTGGGTTATATCCGAAATGAGTCGAAACGTTTCAATGTGTTTGTTGCTAACAGGGTGCAAACTATTCATGACCTCACCGAACCTAGCTCGTGGCATCATATCAGCTCGGCGATGAACCCCAGCGACGATGCGAGTCGTGGTATCGATGGCAAAGACCTCACAGATGATTGTCGTTGGCTGAAGGGCCCTGAATTTTTGTGGAAAGCAGGACCATTCGTCGTTGCTAGTGATCACGACTACAAGCCAACCGAACGAGATGCATTGGAAGTTAATGCTGAAATGCGAAAAGCGACTGCGTTTCAGGTCAAAACGGACGCGGAAGTTAGTGGTCTCCAATTCATCGATATTAATCGGTTGGAGTCCATTTCGGAATGGAAAAGAACGGTNAAAGCNGTNGCCAACAGCCTCAGGTACATNAACATATTGAGAAAACAACCCTCCAATTTGTCCAGCGAGTNNATGATGATTTCTGAAAANATAATAATCCGTTCTCTCCAGAGAGAAGTGTTTTCACAGGAGATTGATGCCTTGAAAAAACATGGNNCTGAAAATCATTCGGACNGAAAGAAACNNGGTGGAAGTTTGGCNAGCTTGAATCCCTTCCTCGACGCTGACGGNATACTACGTGTTGGTGGACGTANTNGAAATTCGAGTCAAGATTTCGATGTNAAACATCCNGTGATAATTCCAAGGCAGTCCTTTCNGACNCGACGGCTGGTTCGTCATTTCCATGAAGGTGTGAATCACATGGGTAGGTACACAACCTTGAATTCTATTAGACAACGTGGCTTTTGGGTTGTTCGAGGTCCATCAGTTGTATCAGAGGTGATACATAATTGCGTGGTTTGTAAGAAACTCAGGGCAAAGATGCAGAACCAACAGATGGCCGACCTCCCGCCAGATCGACTAAACGAAGAGGCACCATTCACCTTCTCCGGCTGTGATGTCTTTGGAACATACTACATCAAAGAACGGAGGTCAACGATGAAAAGGTATTGTATCGTTTTCACTTGCATGTCTTCACGAGCAGTTCATCTGGAGCCACTGAATACTTTAACCACGGATTCGTTCATAAACGCTTTGAGAAGGTTCATCTGTCGGAGAGGAGTAATCAAGCAATTGCGCTGTGACTGTGGAACCAACTTCGTCGGCGCGAGTAACGAGCTTGAAAGAGAATTGAAGACGATGAATCAGCAAAGAATAAGTGAATTTCTGTTGTCGAAAAATTGTGATTATTTCGAGTTCAAGTCTGAGACCGCATGCCAGCCACATGTCTGGATATGTCGAACGTCAAATTAGAACGATAAAATCGGCCCTTGACCCATTGCTGAATAGCTTCGGTCACATGCTCTGTGACGAGTCCTTCAGAACTTTCCTTTGTGAAGTTGAATGTATCGTTAATTCGCGACCATTAGATGTTTCAAGCATTAATGACCCTTCAGCTCCGGAACCTTTGACTCCGAATCACATATTAACTTTGAAATCGAAAATTGTTCTGCCTCCACCTGGTGTGTTTCAAAAAGACGATTTTTATTTGAGACGCAGGTGGCGCCGAGTCCAGTACATGGCCAACGAATTTTGGAATCGGTGGAGAAAGGAGTACGTCCAATCTCTGCAACGTCGAAGAAAGTGGACACGCGTCGTGCCGAATCTGAAAGTTGGTGACGTCGTCTTGCTGTCGGAAGAAAATCTGCCACGAAATCGCTGGAAACTGGGCAGAATCGACTCCGTTTATCCTTCAGATGATGGGTTGGTGAGGAAAGCAAGGATACTCGTTGGGCGAAGAGACTCCAACGGAAAGCCGACTTATCTGGAACGGCCAATACACAAACTGATATTACTAGTTGAATCAGACTCGTGGTCGTTAAAGACAGAACAGTAGCCGCTATGTTCACTGTGCATGTGCATGCATCTGTCTCGTGTTTAGTTTATGACATCAATGATTGAGAATTTGTGAATACTGTATGCTTATCGTACGTATACGTGTCTTTAGCTCTTCGTGTAGTTTGTATTTGTGGGTCGATCCCCGACGATGGGAGCCTTCGAATTAATTTGTTTGCGAAACCACAATTTCATCAAATTGCAGTTTCGGAGGAGCCATGTTACTGCAGTAATCTGCAGTGTTTACTTTAGTGATTATTATCATTAGTTGATTAGGCGCCGCGTGTTTCGTCCTTTATATGTTGTTACGGCGTCGCCTCTTTAGTTTATTCGGTTAGCTGAATGTACGTTGTTGCTTACGTTATGTGTGGTCGCTATAGTCCTCAACTTGTATTCTATTTCGTGCAGGCTTGTCTCCATTATTATAACTCTAACCGCAGGCGACCACTATTTTAAAACCTAGTTTCACGACCTACCTTATTTGCTGTATTCGGGACATTCATTTGTTACGTCATTCATTCGAATATATCATTTCAACCTACATCAACAGATCATCGTTTGTCTGGATCGGTCGTGGAATTTGAGTTCAATTAAAAGTGGTATCAATAACTCTCCTTACGTTAGNAGCAGTTACAACCATTATGACCACTCACTGACCACGCCCATATGTAACTTTTCATGAATTTTTGATTTTTCGATATCTGNCGAGCCGCGCGGTTTACGGCCATGGTTGACGGCTTGTTCNAAACCAGGCAACGGCGGCTACGCACTGATGCATCAGTTTTGACTCTCTGACACTATCCTGGGGTGTCAGTCTTGAAAAATGGGAGAGAGCAAGAGATTTTTTAGAAAATTATTTGTTTATTAGGTCTTATAAAAAAATCTAGACATGTCTTGGGTATCGAGCGAGGGCGGAAACGGTAGAGGGATATAGTCCGCCCACTTTTACATTGAAACAGCCCGTATTTCAGTCTTGCTGAGGTCACGGTATGAATTTGAAAAGTGATGGTCAGTTTTGCTAAAACTGACCCGATTTCAAAAGGGTTAAGTCTTATACTTCGAAATTAGCAAATTATCTGGATGATAATGATTACCTTGTAATATAAGCTGTTTGATAACGATCCTTTACTGTTTCGCATCATACGCTTCTACCGTAAAATGCGACGTCGATTTGGTTGAAATTCCCCGATATTTTGCTTGTATAGCAGCATCCTAAAGATGAAAAAATAACCATGAGGCATACGGTAAACATTCAGTTGATAATTTGGGTTGGATTCGAAACGCCCAAGACATCCAAAATGTGTACTGATGTTGTAGCCTTGACTTGCTTTAATGCTTGTTAATAAGCAAGTTAAAATACAATTTTGCAACTCTCCTACGCATAGTATATTACTCACCAATAACATATTTGATTTCACATTCACAGAGTAAGAGTCTGCTACTAATAGCAATCAGTCCTTGAATCAAACAAAAAGCAGATTTGTGCATGTCATTTCAATTTTGTATGTCATATCATGAGTTAAGAAGTGCATATATTATGATTTGTTTATATTGATCAAAAGGACAGTTTGATCAACTTTGGCAAGGCTATGTTTGCCTCTTCATATTGGTCAAAACATTGAAGACCCAGCTAATCCGTGCATTGTTGCACACCCAGTTGACCGCAGTAGTGCGCATTGCTACTGAAGCAATAGATGTAAATTTCTACTCAATGACAAGCATATAGAAGTGACTAAGTCAAATCCATGCCAAGCTGCTTTAAATTAAAATAAATATATGAACAGAACTCAGAGAAGTAGTTTCAAAAGAAGTAGTCTAGTTGATGGGTCACATACTCTTAGCAGATCTGTCTGAGGAGGGCACTGCAAAATATGTTCAATACTACTGGTAAGCCTGCTCCTAGTCAAGTCTCTCATATTCATAGTGATAGCAATATAGCATTGTCATATTTTCACCCATGTCATAATATCATTAACATTTACTGGCCCCAATTTACGGGGATCGAAAGCTTTCATCATCAAATGTCCATTGCTCGCCTCAGATACCATTGCTTTATATTCTTCAGCCCTTTGCTGTTTGTATGTTACACTTGTTTTCTCATGAGCAGAAATCGATAATTTCATTCTTCAAGAGCCCCAAATTTGCGATCTATGCCCATGCAAGTCTGAAGTAGAATAGATAATATGTTTACCTTCCTGCCATAACATATAATGTGTATATAGCTTAGTGATAATGACAGGGTGATAGGCTGATAACATAACCCTGCATAGTCAGTGGTAGGCTACCTTTACACTTAAACAGGTCGTGATGTGATTTGGTAATCATGATACTTACCTATATAACGACAATCGATTTTTTTTCAATGCACTTACAAACGATGTTGATCGAGCCCAAATTACCGTAGTTTATAATCATAGCTGATGCTGCACCTGTCAACAGTATCTCCATTAGAGCCATTGAGCTACTGTGTCTTGGATATTGGTATCGGTACTGGTGATACAACAATGTATGTGAATTCAATGTATCGTCACTACCGGTACGTTTAAAATTCCAGCTTGCTACATATAATTCTGTTCAGTACAGCTGCAACACTGAGTAACAGGAATCGGATCTCTACCGGAAACGCAACGGAACAAATGTTCTCTACTACTATAGTACCGATACGAAATGTAACTCACCATTCAGATATTTTCAATCTCGAATGAGACTTTCTTCACAGATTCACGACAACTAATACGGTCAGTCGATAGCCAGTCTGGTCTCGTAAGCGCGGAAATACGGCATATAACGAAACATTTTACTTAGCTGTAGCGAAACATAGCAACAGCTGTTTGGTGACGACGGTTTGTTTGTTCCATTATGATGTCACAATTGACAAACTGATGCAATAACTATATTGAAGTTAAGGATCTCCGGAATATTTGTGAGTATACTATAATTGATTTATCAGAAATGTGGATTTGATAGCTGTGAAGCTGCAGATTACATCATAATAAGCTTAAAAAAGTCTTGCAGTACTAGATTCATCTTCATAGATCGAACCATTGATACGATCCGAAAGCTGTATGCGAATTGTCGTTGTCGGTTAGGCTTAGTGTGCAATTCATAAAGCTACCAAATAGTGAATAACATAACAATATAGATATAAAAATAACCAGGAAACTTTTCCCCAATTTAGTCCCTCTTCCGCCCACTTCAATGATTGTTCCGTGACGTAACCTCGTGTCCCATTTTAATTTGAATTCTTGCTACGCCCATATTGCGTACCGCTCACGTAAGTTTATGGCTAAAATTTGACTCCTTCTCGTATTCCCAGCTTTAAATACCCGTAACCTGCATTATACTGTGGTTATACACTAATTCCGTGCGGCATAGGCCCGATATATTTTGTACATAGATATAGCCCACGTACATTCGTACAACTGTGCATTTGACGTGGCATGAAAGAAATTATAAACCAATATCGTGGCAACTTCATAATGTGTCGTATTTTTGCCACACACTTGAGATACATCGGTCACACTATAGTAGCCAGGGTGAAACTTCAGCCAAAGTACGAGTACCGCAGTGCACGATAAATGTGAATTACAATATGATATTGTGGACTTGACTATTATTCATTCATGTCGATGTAGCACAACACGAACTAATACAACGAATGCTTATTTGTCACTGAAGCTGAAGCTATATGCGTAAGCGAATTTACTTGATCGAACCGGGTTAAATCCATAAAAACTGAACAATGCAACATTGCCTAAGCCTACCCAAGAAGCCTTAAAGACACGGACAGCAATAAAGTGGGTGAAAACACGCATTTTCAGTGGATAATTAAAACCCAAAGAGAATATGTCCTACACGACCTACAGTTAGACACAACAGGCTTAACCAGGCTTTTGACCGACACAGACTTAAAATTTCAACAGTTTTGTGGAAGCTTGAGGAAGCGGTTAGCGCGGATTGAATCCCAAACTTCATATTTGTCTGACAAAAGGTGTGATCTCTAACAATTCACCCCAAATGCCAATGCTTCGGGTGTATATTTTATGGTATGTGTGTATAGGGGTGTATTTGGCTTATTTCCACCAATAGCTTAGGTGTAAATGACAAATTTAGTACCCAATAAGTGTGATGACTCAAAACTCACCCTACGCTAGGGTGTGAATTGCGAAAACACACCATTTTCGTTTACAGTGTGGTACCGATGGATCACTGGGACCGAAAATACTTGAATAATTCTCCATGATAATTCCATGATTACACTCCGTGAATTTGTCTCTACAGGTAAATTCTGACAAAATCTTTCCTCACATGCCATAAAATTCGACCTGCATGAGTTATGGGGTCTGTGATGAATGATTTTCGTTTTAGGGGGTGTGAAGTAAATTTGAATCGACATTTGCATTTCTCTATATCACCTTTAAGACTAACAAACCCGCCATAATTTTTGATGTGAAGTATAGGGCTTGTACCAGGGTATATAATGGCACATATTTTTCGAATCAATACCATCCTTGAGTGGACTATTTTCAAGTCAATTACAATATTTATATGGTGGGGGACCTATGGTACCATAGCCAAATCAAGCAAAATAGATGGACCAACTAATCACTTAACAACAGAAACTCGCCTACATATATATAGGCTGTAAATCATAGTTACCTGTGGTGTTTTATCGCTATAACGAGGTATTTAAAAGTCAAAATGTCGATTTGTGGGTAATATGTATGTGGCAATAATTTTGTATGATAAGGCTTAAATCAAAACATGATTTTATGCCAACATTTTAGTTGATATAATCTATTTTATTCTTGAAGGTCGCGACGAAACATTCTTCATTGGCTTGCAGTATCTTAGCTTATAGTACACAACCTAACAAGTTATTGAATTTTTGAGCGTATGTCCCATAGTTCCCATGGTCGTGTGCCTTTGGACCCACCGGGTGGGGCCGATGACATGTTCGAGCAACACATTTTAAACGCTTATAAATATTTTTTGAAAAGGCGAATACACATGTAAATATCCGCGATAGGTAGAGCTTGTATCGAAGTGTTGAAACAGCAAAAGATCTGCTATTCTCGGCTGAAGATTTGAGGGCCAGAGATCAATTTGCAATTTTTGATCCATCGGTACCACATCTCCCGTACAATACATGGGTGCGGGCTTTTCCCCAGAATTTACACGCCATTTTAAGAGTGCGTATTATACATGGGGGCGCACTATATTCGGAAAATTACAGTAAATATTGAATCATGATAAATTTATTTCCGTGTTTGAAAAATGACTCGAGTCAGACTCGGTCCCAGAAATCATAAGTCGAGGACAAATTGAGTCGATATTCAAATTGACTTGAGTCTGGTCAATATTCATGTTTTAGGAATTGAGTCGAGTCATTTTTAATAATGAAAATGACTCTAGTCAAGTTGAGTGAAAAACACTCGAAAACTACTCCGTTAATATTTCAGCACTTCAATCGTCTTTCGACACCGAATTCCAACATGGAGCTCAAGCCCAAGGCTGTTCACCCCATGTCGGCGTGTCGGTCCCCCGGAAAGTGTCCCTAGTACCATCGCTGGTCCATGGCACACATAAGGCAAGTAGGGCTCCAAAGACGAGCCAGTATATGCCCGTTGGAAAAGTGAAGGTGAGTGAAAAACAGGGGTGGGAATACAGGGATGAGGCTAAATCTGCATTTGTTTTGTTTAAGAAATCTCAGATAGAGGGTCGACTCAGCCTATTGTCATCTGTGCAATCTTTTTTTCAAGACGGAATGCCGAATGAGGCGCGGGACATTAGGAAAATGGTGAGATTTGGGGAGGCAGTTGCTGAGGGCAGTGGCTAAATATGGAACGTAAATAATGTAGGCCCGCTGGCCTGTTGCACGATTGGAACCTAAATTGTCCATCAATAACCATTCAAATGTTTTACTGAATGCTATCCAAACCCCAATTTGCGACACAGAATTTAATAATAATGACAATATTTGATCGAATGACTCAATCCAGCACCAAAAATATCTGAGTCAAGTCAGATTTCAAAATTTTTATAGGCCGAGGAGACGGTGAATCGTTCAAGACCTGGACGTCGATCCAAAGCAAGCACGAGCTTCGCTCACACAAGCAGCCAGTCGAACAAGGCTTTTGGAAAGTTCGAGATCTCCGAGCAACAGCCGATTGCCGACAAGAGTTGGAATTTGTCCGCTCAATCGGATCCTCCACAGCCCCAAATTTCCCAGGCTGCTAACAAACCAAAGTCTGGCGGAATTGAGATAAAAAAAACTGACGTTGACCGAGAACAGGACCAGGAATGAAGAAACTGACATAGTCGGGAACTCTTGATGAGACATAGTCGGGACATCACGTTTCACCGACCCGCCTTAATACAGATGTCGGTGGGCTGCTAAGAAATTCTCCCTCCCTTTTTCCATTTGCTTACCATCTCTCGGGTGAAAATGTGCGTTTTGCCCAATTTTGACATCACGGGCTTTGCTGCGTTACATATGACTTTGAA
The DNA here is from genome assembly GCA_000444245.1 of Botryllus schlosseri. Taxonomy (NCBI): domain Eukaryota; kingdom Metazoa; phylum Chordata; class Ascidiacea; order Stolidobranchia; family Styelidae; genus Botryllus; species Botryllus schlosseri. Next base: position 1,959 of record ATSW01012196.1, on the reverse strand, counting down.
AGAAATGATTTAAGTCGTTTTTTGAATGCTTGAATTTTTCTGTCGAATCAGCAATCGTTGTACAGTTCTTTTTTTGTGATATTTATGGTGTTTGTCGACTACTATGGTCATTTATAGCAGGCCGATAATCTCCATTATTTTCCGTAACTGCCGACCTATAGCACGGCACACCTCTAGGCTTTTCGTAAGACACCGCTAACGCGGATGAGGTGGCACAATAATTCAAATATGCGTTAGGGATCATGTGGTTTCATAACTATCCAATAAATGAATATGCTAATAAGTACGAAAAAGGCATTTTGTGTGACGGATTTCGATAAAATAAATGCACAAAAGTAAAAAAATAACTAAAAAAAGGATGAAGAAAGAAGTATAAAATATAAAACTTTATTAAACAAACATGTAGTTATTGTAAGAATAACAATGTAATATCGAATATGGAAGATTACATATGGTTCATCATCATCTTATGACAACTATCTATCTTAAGAAGAATTGGCATCAAGATAATCTGGAATAATAAACCTATCGTAATCACAACTCTTATTACCTAGATATTTCATGGCGAATTCCCAACAAAAATTTGACATGGTTCTGTTGTACAATGGTCGTCGCCGTATACTTGAAGCCCCAGATACAGTTTTAATTGCCAATATATTCATGGCGAATTTCAATCAAAGACCTGGATATCATTCTGTTGTAGCATGGCAGTCACTGTACTTCAAGCATAAGATACTTCATGTTCTACATTGATTTTATTCACGTTTGTGTTTTGCTTTTAAATGCCCAAACCATAATCAAATTAGCATATCCCTAGTATTGAGCCGGTTCATTATTGATATCCGAATATTTAATTCTCAATGACTCGATACATTCAAGTAAACTGATTTATGAGAATTAAATATTCACAAATCAATAATTGACCGGCTCAATACGGGGGATATGCCAAACTTATTAATAAATCAATGTCTCCATATATACCAATAGGATTTTCTGAAATCGCACGAATGTGATTCAATATTCACTTTTTACTCAAATATTGTGATTTGTTGCTTGACAGTCTAGAAATTCAAGATGTTGACAAATATTCTACATTATTATGTTTTGTGATTAATATTGAATTATACTAACGGGAACCATATATCATGATTCAGTATATATTGTTAATGACAAATAAGTATATTCACCTTAGACTGGGACTGTACTGGCTGAAAATTCGGTGATTTTATGAGTTTATGGAATGTATTTTATTTTGTGGAATGTCTAGAATTAGTTTGAAATCTACAGTAATTAGCCATTCGAGCTTCACAGTTATTTAGGTTATCGAAATGTGAGGAGGGAAGTCCGGAAAATCGTTGTAGGCCGATGTGTCAGAACGTAATTCACAGGTGCGGTAAGTAGGCTTAGAACAGGTGTCAGGATACATATCGTCAGTTTTCAGTCATTCGATGAAATATAGAAGGCGAAGCCGACCAATCACTGAAAGTATGAAAATCTCTTTGGGTAGGCTTAACGGATAAAGCAGGTATACTTCACGAAGACCTGGGTAGTAAAAAATTGCAACACCAATATTACAGCAAGTGAATAAAATTCCGAAAGACTAGAGTCACTTCAAAGAAGGATTGAGCGGAGAATTCCAAGTATGAGTGGAAGTAGCCCAAAGAAATATTGAATTTATCAAGTATTGCAAATAGGCACATGTATTTGAGAACTTCGAAAAAGTGGAGATAACTCACCGGTCAAAGATCATAGCGTTTTGAATATAAATACTGCTAGTAACCTATTTTTCGAAACAGTGTGAGTGATTCAAGTAGAAATAAATTACACTAATAAAATCGTGATTTGAGTAACTAAGGACTGCAGGCAAAATATACTCGATTAGCATACTTAGAATAAAATAGATTATATCAACTAAAATGTTGGCATAAAATCATGTTTTGATTTAAGCCTTATCATACA
>ATSW01012195.1:0-10539 GCA_000444245.1 Botryllus schlosseri | reverse complement strand
TTGGACATGGACTTGAATATGAAAAAGTTATGGATTAGGATTTGGATTTGGATTTGAAGGTTCGGATTTGGATTGGATTAGGACATAAAAATTTCAAATCCGCTCATCTCTGTTATCTATACTTAGACTTGACTCGTAGGCGAATTGAAAATGAAGCGCGTCTAAACTATAATTGTGAGATTGACTTGTAACTCAGAATCTGGTGACTTAATTAGATACAACCCTTTTCTTCCTCGGCCGCCATTCTGTGGAACAATCTTCCAATTTCTATCAGACTATGTGACTCGCTATATGTTTTCAAACGCAAAATCGAAACCGTTTTATTCACACGAGCGTTCGAACTAGAGAAGTGTTCATTCCGCCCTACAACTATGCATTTCGTCTTTTATACATATCCTTTACTTTTATATTTTATTGCCTTTTATGTACAGCGCCCTAGTGTAGTACACGAGATCTAGTCACGAGCAATGTTCCCTAGTTGTTGGTTTACGGCACACAAACTAATAGCCTGATTTATATTAACATATTCGTCCGGTAAAGTAACGAATGGACACTGCCTTTCACATCAGGAGTTTCCCTGTGCGTGAGTGACCCGAGATGAGGAATTCTCAAAATTATAAATAGACATCCATCCGGCACCGGCTCAAAATCTGAACTCATATGAGTTCAAAAATACTGTTGGGTGGAATTATTTTATATTCCTGCGTTTCGGAAGAATATTCTCAGGATGATTCAACGCAATTATATTCAAGTTCAAGTTCAAGTTTATTCATAAAATTTCATCACTTCTAAACATCACAAGACTATATTATGCCTAAACTGATGATACTCCATGACTGCATATTAGCTACGTGGGAATTGCTACCTGATGCTTTCTAGATGAAGCCACACCAAACCGGAATAACTCCGGAATATCTAGAATTTAGATTCTAGATAGATATATCCCTGGCACAGCCTTGAGCGGTATATTTCACGAGCCATAGAAAACAAATTGAGCTCATTTATCATGCCCCGTCACCGCATGGAATCAGTTTAAAAAAGTGACAGTGATGTCTGAAGAATATAGTAACTATATCCTGTACCTATATACACAAGCACAGCTTATACATTCGTTTGATAGTGATGATATCTGACAGATTTCCGAGACACTCAGCGGTATCAATGATTGTGTGTTTCCCAGCAGATGTCAGAAGATTATCTGGGCTCCTCCTCGCTATACGAAAGGGATAGCGTACTGAAAAAGCGTTCAGATTATCCATTGGGAGGTTGCGGTTTCGATCTCGAGCGAGATAGTGTAATGGTTATGCGTCCGGCTTCTCGAGCGGTAGGTCGTGGGTTCGTTCCGCGGGGCTATCCTGCTAGGCGCTCAGCAATTACGGATAGCATGGAGGAGAAAAAAAAACGGGGGCGCAAAGCATCTCGATGGTGCAGGCGGAAAAGAATATCATATCTCTCTCTCTCTCGCAACCAGATTAGAAACTACCTGCTATAACTAGTAACCCATTTTACAATTTATTGTTTGAGAAGTATGACATCATATTCTTCCCCGGTGTCTCTGTGACGTCACTTCATTGTTGAAAATTTATTGCCCCCTCACATGACTATACGCCCCTGTGCGCGGGTCTAGTGGATGCAATAGAGCAAGATATAAGTAGACCTGTTTTCTGCTTCTTAAGGGACCCGTAGATGGCGTTAGCAGTCTATCTATCTTGGAGTTGGGCTTTGTCTGAAGACTGATTATCTTCTTTTACTTTCATTCAGTATGCATGTGCATTGTGCATACCTCCTCTTTACATCGCAAGGGCCCAAGTGGGTGTCTGATCTTAAGACTACTGAGAGTCGTTTTGACATCTTCCTATCATTTATTGTATTGCGGTCTTGTGATGTTTTGAAGTGATGAAATTTTATGAATATAAACTTGAACTTGAACTTGATTGAGATTACTCTAATATGCCGTCAATTGTTCGCTATATTTTGCAAAGAAAACAGAATCTCTGAAATAAATACTAAGGCAAAGAAAGTGCATCAGTCAGTCTGTGCCTTCGTTGAACTCATTGCCTGCCCATCACTCATCGCTGTCGTTACATTCGATCATCTTCCACACCATATTCGGACACGGACTCATCTGAGCGAAATTACGGTACAATAACACTCTGACAGTTTCCACAGGATAATCCTAGTCCCAACTTACCGCAATGGTCTAAAAGTGTCTTCTTCGCTTCGTCAATAACATTCTTCGCAATAAGATGTGGTTTTCCGCGTCTGGAAAACTTGTAACTTTGAGACGCATTTTCGTTTGCAGCAACGGGAAACCCGTCCGCCGTTTCTACGGTGTAGAGACCATTACGAATCATCTTCTTGATCATTTCCAAGTGCGTGCTACGCTTCGTCGCAAATAAGTAGTTGAATCTAAAAGAGGCAACAGAAAAGACAGTTTTTCTGTCGGTGATGGCTGTTAACAACATCAACATGCAGTTGAGTAAACATGGAATACGCGTTCTTTCGGATCAAGCCCTCGCGCTCACGTTGATTGCAGATGCACAGGTAAAACGTATCGTATAGCTTACAAATTTACAGATGAAGTCTATAGCAATCAATTAATCGTCACGAATTCAATGAAGTGCCCTATATATTAATAACATTGCGGATCAGGGGATGAAAACTTATGAACAAGACCAATGAGCTGTTGTCGCGTAACCATTAACGAAATATCGAATCATGTGACGTCACGTATCCAACGCGAAACCCTGATCACTACGGTATCGCAATGAATAAGATGAAGGTTGTAAGATGAAAATTTAGAGAGCTATTTCAGCCCACGGTCATAGCTTGCTGTTGTTACTCCATGCACCTTTCTTCATTTCTCTTTCTTAACAGGTCACTCTTTTCTTTTATCATTCGGGAAGATAAATATTTCCCGGATGTGGTTTGAGACCTCTTTCTCGTATCTCTTTCCGAGCTATCAGCATCATCATCCGGAAAGAATCCGTAGTACGTCTACAAAGAAACATAATTCCTCTAGGTAACAGGCTGTGCTGAATCGCACAGCGATTTTACAATGATGCTATTCTGTAGGCACATTATTATAATTACGCATCCACCGTATGTGCACCGTTCTCACTATTTGCAGACTCAGTGCCCTGTTCCCAAAATTTACAGGCACGGGTTGAAATCACATCGTTGGCTTTCACCCTATAATATCTGACTATAGCCAAATCCTTTCTAGTAGCGGTCCCAAAGCTTGGCAAATGGCTTAGGTTGTGACAGGATTGGCATCAGGCGTATAAATTCAGTCAATCTGTAATACAGATCACTGATGTGCTCTGGCAACCCATACACCGGAAAAGCCGAATAACAGCGAATAAAAAGTTAGGGCGAAAAATAGTTGATCAGTATACTGTATCTACTTACGTAATACTCCGAAGGCAGACCGTAACTTTTGCGGTCGCCTTCTTTGCCACTGATGGCGTATTTCCATTTCACATGTTGACTGTTCAATCGTCGGTTTCTGATACTTTCATGCTTGTCTCGAATGTATCGCAGCTGTTCAAGTTGCCTGCAAAATATAAAAGGAAATGTTGGGTAGATAGTTGTACTAACCTATTTGCTAGGGATGGTCTGAACCTCTGATGGGTTCAGTTTCGTGTGAACGCGAACCTTTTTGAAGGGTTCTGTGTGAACGCGAACGTGAACCTCGTGACGTCACATGATGTCATTTTGTTAATTCCAACTCTATATTTAAATGCAGCAATAGCAGCCTGAATGTACACACGATACCTAGCGACGACGTCGCTAATTGTATCAACTGGGGCAATCAAAAGGATATAATAATCCCACAAAATCAATATCTGCCTTTGCTCTGCCAACAATTTCGACGAGGACTTGCAAGGGAATATAAGATTTAAGCTTTAAGCCTAAAAGGTCTAGGGCAGGCCGGACAATGTACTCGGCGTCTGAGTATTGCTACGTTAAATATTGAGCAGAGTGTAAAACGGGTTTCTATACAGCAGTAGCCGACACCCCAATCTCACGGATTTGATTTATATGATACAGTATACATATAAAGTCAAGATTGACCCCATACGCCTGTTAGATTTTTTACATCAGATAACGATATCAATTTCCTTGATTGCTTGAATAAGCATCATTCGCTGACTACATGTAGAGTACTTCGCCCTTGATATTGTGTGATCGTGGGTCAAGCTCACATCAGAGAGTCACTAATTATTCACAAGCGTAAAGCTGGATATTTGAGCAAACTTCTGTAACAAAGCAAGTAACATTTTTGAGATTGTCAATTTTTTTATGCTGCCAGCGACATGCATCGAGTGGCACGCAGTTGAAATGCAATAAATTTCAACCAAAGATGTTATAATGAAGTGAAAATTGTAACATATGATAAAGGTTCACAGTGCAGAACCTACCACGGTTCGTTTGTGAACGTGAACCTCTAAATATCTGAGGCTCACAAACAACGCGAACATGAACCTCACGCTCACACCATCCCTACTATTTGCTGCTTTTAAGGCTTTCCATTATCGTAACGATTAAAGGGAAACAGTTACAAGACAACAATATAAAGAATAACGAAACTGCCAAATATCAGTCTATTTACAGGACAGGGACAGGGAGATTCATAATCAGAATTTGTTTCCGAATTCTGCATATCTCAACGACGTACACGGCAATCAAAAATGTTTGCCGTTTTACGATCGTTTGATATGGGTACGACTAATTGGGTTTGCTCTGAGAATGTTCTCAATATATTTGCATGTCATCTGCTGAGTTTTATCAAGTGATATACCTTTCCCTGGATTCTCTAAGGTTCGCCTGATGACGTACGGTCATTCGCCTTTTTTCCTTCCATTGTTTCACTTGCACTTCTTCGAGAGTGCTGTAAAACCTCTCTTTCCTGCTGTTCTTCCATCCTTGACCCAAGTACACTAACACCGTGCCGCGGTAACGTGCCAGCTGCTCCAAACTGGTGAAATTGCTGCAAATAAATGGAGCACTGAGAATAGCTGCCCTATTGAACACTTTGGAAAAGTGCACTATTTCATTATGCCAAGGATATCCCTGCAAACGGAGTCAATTTGGCTATGAAAGAGACACTTTTCGTTATTCTTGGGTTAATAGAAAATTATGTTTATTGTTCTGTGACCCGCATCTAGTACATGGAGTGCTACACAAATATATTATGTATACGTGCATAGCAGTTTTATGTTAACTAATCTGAATGCTTGTAAATTTGCACGAAGTAGCCTATACCACGTGAACCTCTCAGACCCCATTACAGTGTGTCGTGCTATTTTCAATAAGGGCTCACATATATATTTGAAATATATCATTAGGAGAAGACGGCAATAACAGAATAGGTTACAAAGGGAATAGAATTATATTGCTATCGCTGATCAAGAAAAGATATCATAATATAGGCTACAAATGTAGGCTACACATATTAAACGCCAGTCCATGCCGTGTTACATGGTAGGTTAAGGAGAATTAGCCTACTCTATGATCGGATAATCGGATTAATCGGAATCTTTATCGGAATGGGATGCGGCGGGTTATCGTATGAAAATATTGATAACGTTTGAAATGACTTTAAGGAACTCGATATCGAAGTATTTCTATTGGGGTTAATGCGAACAAGAGGTAAGCTAGACATCGAACTTTACTCTACTTGACGATGCTGATCACAGTCTGCTTACTCCACATGGAGTCGAATTTTCGAAACTNAAAAAAAACAGCGAGGAACTGTTGAGTCGAAGGACAGGGATACGCACTACGCACTGCTCAGTGTTCANGTGGTCACTGCTCACACCTTGTCATTATGCGGTCCGTTCGAAATGATCTATACCTACACCACATCNCCCAAATCTACTCTGAGATATTGGGTGGATTGGATCCACCGTGAAAATGTCACTGGGNTTTTATAGCAAACCCCAGTTTGTGGAGCCCGGACTTAGCCATTGTAGCTCGGTAGGTATATATGTCAAGACATGGAGATTCAAATGTTCAGCCTATATACNGTGCATCTACAGANGATGTATACATAGAAAATTTGGCACGAACCGTAACAATGAAAGATATTACCTTTTGTATGGTCTAATTTCCGATCTGGGTGTTNCCTTTTTCCTTTAAACCCTGTCCACGAGTGCGTACGTCTCCACCACCGATTTGATGAGNCTGATCCAGATNTCTTTTACCGGACATTTTATGTTGCTCCCCGGATACCAAGCTGCGGCGCTTAGTATCAGGACAGTAGCTAGAGAAGGAGGGGTCTCTGTGCTTGAGATCGCGGTCGATTATTTGATGTTGGGACGCTCTGTAGGGAGACGATAATTTAGCTCTCGCTATTATATGAGTGTCTTTTTCATTCTGCTTCCACGTTTGGATTTTATCCNCTGACAGCANTTGTCTCGATAATAAATTCGCCTTCGTGGAGTGATTAACGGTTCGTGGAATCGGATATTCCCGATANGCATCGTTGTTTCGGTCCAGTATTCTTGTCTGTGAGCCCGNTTTGNGTGGNGAGGGTTTGGGCTTNGATATCGATGACGCTGGCGAAGTTTCGCCACGAATTTCAAAACTATCAGCTTTCCTGATATTCTTCCCGGAAAATTTATCGACCTGATGGGAATTATCGGCTACATGCGGTTCTCGATCCAGCGTCATTCGAGGCCTATCTCTTATAGGCAATCGATGTTGCTTGTTTCTGGNATTCTTCGGTGTACTTCGAAAATCCGGGTGACCATTCACAGGATGATCGCCGTTTATTTTTNTGGTCGGTTTTGTTATNGCTGGGAGAAATGAAGTCGAATTGTCTTTATTCCAATTGCCAGAAATGACCCCGCTTGTCATTGGTTGGTGAATTCTTCAAAGAAATCAGCTCTTTATGGATCAATGCGGTCGTAAAAAGTATAAAAATCAAAGTTGTATGTCGTTACACACCAACGCCAACAGTCCAGAAGGAAAGTTAGAATTATTTCAGTGTCAATGTATAATTGGAGGAACATGCATGCACAAACTTGCGATAAAANCAGNTCGTATTCGAATCGTAAATATTCTAANTTTTGTTGTTGTGACCTCACAAGATTCTTGGCCTATGGTGTATCATAAAAATCAAGCTGTTTATATATAGGGAAAANTCCTGTTNTATATAGTTGTCGAACGCTGCATCGGATTGAAGGTTATGGGAATTGCCTTGGCANTCCACTAACGTGCTGNTGTAGNTATAGTTACATCTCGGTTTCGAGTACAATANCATACTTTTCTCTTACATTTTNCATATTNGGTNACTTTTAAACATGANTCGCCTCATCTTATTTAACTAAATAAACTAACAATTTCTTTTCAATATGAATACTGATTCTAGCTNATCGACGNGGTTCAAATCCATCTATATTANTAGNTATACCTGATTCCGAGACAAGCANTAANACAAATTTNCTAAATCAACCNTTGAAATTATTTACGCAANGAGACCTATGAGTCAAAGGAATTTCGGTCCAAAATTGGCATCCTATAGTTCCATCGACACAAGANTCTCTCATATATGCCTCTTATGCATCTATACGNCGCGTCCACTCCGCAATTGATAGTCACCGCAACATAATTCCAAAATATGTATGTGTTGTGTCAGGGTTGTAATGACTCGNGTCATGACTCGACTCGAGTCCGACTCGAGTCACGATTTTCTGATGACTCGACTTGACTCGAGTCATTTTTTCAAAATACGGAAATGACTCGACTCGACTCGAGTCAATCTGTGTACTGACTCGACTTGGACACGAGTCATTGCACATGACTCGAACCAAGTCATTGACTCGAGACTCAGACGGCCAAGACCGACATTTCATTGTAATTCCGAAGCCAACACACTATTGGGATTTCGTCTGTGGGTACTGGTACTTGAATATGCGACCAGAAACTGCTAAAAGTGAGGAAAATTGGTATATTATAAATGCGAAACATTCGATATCACCAAACAGAGTTATAAAAAGTGGATTTACCAATACTTTAACTGGAAACTGAGCAGTCTTACAATGACTTGGACTCGGACTCGAGTCATAATTCCATGACTCGGACTCGACCCTCTGCCAGAGATGAGCGGATTTGAAATTTTTATGTCCTAATCCAATCCAAAATCCGAACCTTCAAATCCAAATCCTAATCCTAATCCATAACTTTTTCCATGTCTATGTCCAATCCTAATCCGATTCCAACTGGAAATTCAGAAAATATACTAATTTATGCAATGGGGGGATTCGAAAATTTTCTTTCACAACCAACGATTCACTTGATTCAAGATAACTTGATAACCATAATTACAATAATAACTGATCTGAATAAAGTTTGTCGCCATTCGCCACAGGACATTTCAATCTCCCAGAAAATAGGTAAATCCAATCCAAATCCTAATCCGTTCCGAAAAAAATGTCTAATCCAAATCCAATCCAAATACGACAAAATTTCACAAATCCTGTTTTTTCAAAACCTAATCTTAATCCATGCTCATCTCTGCCCTCTGCTCGCTGACTTGGACTCGGACTTGACTCGGTGGTGAATTGAAATGACTCGACTTGACTCGAGTCCAAACTATAAAAGTGAGATTGACTTGTGACTCGCAGCCTTGTGACTTGGTTACAACCCTGTGTTGTGTATACTACTGTATAGTCGTTTCGTCGCGTACGCAATGAGGCCTATATTTTCCAGCCTCGCATAGTTATTTCTCGTCTGCGAGACCGAACGAATGATCTGAATAGCTACAACTATGATGGTGCCGACACCGAACAGTGACCGAAACGCAATATATTCGCCAAGTTTATTATTACAATACGACGTACATTTTGTTTAGTGTCTACTGGCGCACAAAAGCGATGAATGAGGACGAAATATCTCAGTGGAATAGATTCTGTGAATATAGAAGTTGTTTTGATTTTATTCTGTTGGATGGGGTGTAGAAGTTGAAGTAAAAAACAACAATCCCTTGAAATGAGAAGTCCCTGAAATCACAATCAGGCAAAGTCAATTGTATCCATAGTAACTAAGATCATGGTAAATGGATCCGTCTCGCTTGTGAATGATAAAACCCGAACAGACCTTTTCATAACATTGGACAAGTTTAGATTGTAATCTGATTGTAATATAGCGCGGATCACAACGATAAAAGATAAAAACATTATAATGATTCATTTACGGAAGCGATTCTGTATGATAAATGATAATAATCGACAATGTTCGAGACGATCTATTTTTATCTTTAAATTGCAAACACAAAATATGATTCTAAACTGGTAAAAGTATCCTTGTGCGAATTTTAAGAGTCGTAAAATCGGATCCGCCGTAAAAATGTCACTGGGCTTTTATCGCGATCAATATGATTTCGCAGAATTGTAAGAGCAAGCAAGTATCGAGTTAACATATGAAGCGAAGACATCATAGGGTCGTAAATAGTATCTTGAATAAGAGGTGCTTGTCCGCAAATGCACATGACTAATATCATTTTTATCTAACTCGAGTTTCTGATCGTATATAGTACTACGTCGCCACTAGCAAAAATTCCTTCTGAGCTGAGCTGGCTATAGATTCGCAAACTAATGTGCGATTAGGGATGATGATGAGCAAATACCTAGCCCGACGGAGTATTGCTGGATCAATTATAAACACCCATTCTTAATTTCGTGCCAATAATTTGACTCAGCTATATATACAACTTTCAATATGGTGTCTGTTGCTTCAACATATCGGAGCCCATTCGACACGATCATTTCCAAATAAGGTTCATGATACACTATACTAGCAGTTCAAAGTTAAACAATTTACCGACCTTGGCAAGCGAAGTACATCAGTAGACATTCTGTACAGTTCTTCAGTCTTCGAAAATATGTACAAACAAGACTTTATCTATCTCATGGCAAATTAGTACGACACTTCAAGAAAACACGAAATAGACCCTCTTTATAATACACTTACCGCACATGTAGTGAGTCTTTCGAATTGAATCAATACCGGTTGTTATTTTGAAAACGCGCAAATGTTTTTGTTATTTGATCTCTCTGCGTAAATGATGTATAGTGAGGTTGTTGACGCAACGAATCTATTTTCTAACTTGTATGGTTAGGTTACCGTTAGATCAAACTCAGAACTTGAGGATGTTGCAGAATCCTAGCGTATAAGGATAAGGTCACTGATGGTTCGATGAATATGACTAATGGCAATTTGTGAGATGTGTGTAAACTACGTATGTTAATAAATTAACACAGATGCAACACAAATGGCTTGCGAGTTCGAGTCCGACAGAAGCCGAGTCCAGAAATTCCTTCAAAGGGATGGGGTTTATCTAGGCTCCTCCTCGCCAGCTGACCCGTGCCAGCGGTGTCCTAAAAAGAATAAAGTATTAGGCCATGCTATACAAGTCGGCAGATACGGAATCAAAATAAAGAATATCGGCCTAGTGTAACATGACAAATGTAGTCGAAACACAATCGGTACCATAACCTAAACAACAGCAACAATTTAACTGTATGCATACAA
>ATSW01012194.1:0-13228 GCA_000444245.1 Botryllus schlosseri | reverse complement strand
AGATTGATGTTTTCAGTACACCAGCATTGCATTGGTAGAATAACATTCAGGAGAGATGGGATTATAATGAGCTTTTCAGAAATATTCTGAAGGAATCTGAAAATATATACCAATAATACAAAATTCCATTTCAACTAATAATTAGCCTACTGCATGAATCAGATAGGAATAAGGTAGAAAATTATATTAAGGTTTATCGGTATTAGTGTCATTTTATTATTATTTTTATCGATTCAAGATTCGTTATTTCATTAAAACTTTTATCAAATAAATACACCTCAAGATAGCGATATGATGAAAAGATTGGAGGATGCCGAAACGACTTGAAGTAGTAGTTTAAGTAACTCATTCTCGACCAGTCGCCTTGGAATTAGCTAATGTTTGAATTGGATTTGATCGTAAAAATGGAGCCAATCAAACAGTCAACAGTCTTCATCATGAATGGACACTGGATTTTGATGGGTCCCCAAAAAAATATAATTGAAGTGCCTCTACAGATCATCGCATATAGAGTCTGAAAGGATTTGTGAGCTAAAATTGCCTCATCTCATGCAGCTCAGTTACCGCAGTTATGATGGGAGTGGGAGGTGTAAATCAAAACCGCTCTGCCAACAATGTTGTTATTTCTGTTGAGTCGATTCCACATGCCTGATTCAATCCATACAGCAAAAAAATAATTCGATTTCAAATCACTAATTCATTCTGCTCATCCCTAATGGCTATAAATAATGATGATACAGTCACTCACGACTCACCTTTGAAGATAGCATTAAGAAGTTGCGTTGCTTCGTCAGATTTGGCTTGTGCCGTGTGGTTGTCGATCCACTCACGAAGCTTATCAAAGCTAGATTGCTTCAACAAACCCACCAATTGTTCCAACTCATCCTTTTCATAGGCATCAATAATGTCTCTGTCACCGGCCATGCTACGAATCAGGTCAGTAGCCAAGCAATAAGTATAGTAGAATTCGAATATCTAGACAATGGAGGATATGAGACGAATGCAAATTTGCATGAAATGCATGTCTGTGACGCGTGACCAAGATCGACTGACTTGATCCGCAACCCAAGAGCTTTTCGAGATACACTGGCTCTTGGCTATACTCCATGGCTTACTAATACTTCGTTGCTTGCATAATCAAACCGATCGACCGACCCATGCATATATATTATGCCAATTGACAACAAGACATATTCTACGTCGTAAATAACTGTCGAATTAAAAGTACTCTAGCAATTTGCAACCCGCAGATGGTCTTCACTGTTCAGCACGCACACCAGATCACAACAAAAAATATCATAGTTATTTTCCCGCCTTGTTTACGTTTTACGCACCGTTGATTGCCCGCAACGGAGATGAATCCTAATCCTGCAAACGTAATGGACGTAAATTATTGTAGACAATCAATTGAAGATGGTCGTAGAAGTGTTCGGGAGCGACTATTTGATATATCATCTCGTATTCATAGTCGTCTTTTTCCACCTCTTACACACAAATGGTTGTGGGTGTCAGGTCTTCAAGTCCACGGCTATCCCTCTTGTCTGAGCAATGATATATATATCTGCATTGTGTCATTGGTCTAAGGTTTATCTGGGTTCGTCTTTTATAAAAAGCCAAGAGAAAAGAACCGAATATGTACGCAAATTCTTAAGAGAAGAATAAATGTGAACTATCAAAGATCTCAAATAACCGATGTCAGGATGATTATCACGTGAAAATAATAGAACCGTCGTGTTTTGATTATAATAACATCTATCACTGTTGTGTCGGGCATTTATACCAGCACACCAATGTGAATTCACTCTCCTATCTGTTCCTTCTAACTAACTAACACATGTAAATTGCGTCTTGACCCCGTGGAGTTATGGTACACAACAGGATTACCGATAGGGTCTTTTCTTGATGAACCGTTGCATTTTCTCCACTTCAAATAAATATCGCTCAATCCAGAGATTTCATCTCAAGTATATGCCAGTGACCCTTGGAAAGTATAAAATAAAAATACAATCTTAGATTCTGAATGATTGATACTGCTTGCTTAATAACCCCTGGCATTTTCTCTACGTATCCCTCAAACCCAAAGTCCAGACTTGAACCCAATTTGAATGTAGTCACAATCATTTATTTCTCTGTACACTATGCCAATGCTGATCGTCTGATACAATCAATGAAGCAAGACGGTCATCAGAATCGCTTCAGCTAAAATAAACAATCGGACAAAACAACGGAAAGAGTTGGATTACTAAACATTGACTGATCATGAAAATTCGCAACTAAGAGTGACACAATAATAATAGAGGAACAAACGAAGATTAAGGTTACCAGAATGCAATCGCCACTGACGAAGAAACACATACAAAGAATCATTCTAAGAGCAACAGCAAATCTGAAATAGTCCGGCGGTTACTTGGAAATAAGGAAATGACATCGCTCCTCATTTCACATATGCCGAAGCCACTCACCAACTGTCGTTATTCCGACTAAAATTTCTTTTCGAAACAGGTCGAATCGGAAATTTGGCACAAAGTAAAAAACACACGGGAACAAGCCCTTCCATGTAGTTTGAAAAAGCCAACGAAATAAACGTGGTGTTAGTGTCGAGTAATGGAAAGCTCTGTTAATCAATTGAAGTCAGCCATCTTTCAGTGCTTGTTTGGTGTGAGACGCGTAGTGTCGCGAATTACTGGTTCTGATGTGTGTGAGAAGCTTTGAAATATTCGTGTAGTAGTAAGAGCGATCAAATTGGTATTAGCGGTACTTGAAAACTACAGTTACGGGGGCAAGCTTCCAAATCGGCCAATGCCGTCGTTAGCAACTTCGACTGCTGATCTTATCCATTTCATGGCGGGATCGGATTCCTGAAATAAACAAGTGTATTAAGTTTAGCTGCAACATGAAATGCAACTAGTCAGTACAAGGAGAGTCGAAAGTGAAGCAATGAAATTGGTCAACGCAGTTGATCAGATATCAAATAGATTCCAATAACACAAATCAATGTCTCACTTGTGTGGTTCGTCTTCTACATTCAAGAAGTCCCATATCAAAATCGAATCATCGTGAGAACTGCTGACTATTTGGAATTCATCGAATTGCAGTCGAAAGACTCGCCCGGTGTGTTCCTGGAATAATAAAAGTTGGTCTAGTTACTGCTAAAACCATGGCACTGTCTTCCAGACATGGGGTAATCGCGATTAGTAATCGTAATCGATTACGACGATTACAGCATTTTCAAGTAATCGTAATCGCAATCGATTACATTCGAAAAAATTCCGAAGTAATCGTAATCGTAATCGACTACTTCCCATATCTAATCGATTTTTTTGTGAAAGAACGATTACTTTTTATTTGTGCAAGGACTACGAAATGAACTGAATATTCGTGAACAAGGAAAAGATGTTATACCAGTTACGTGATAGCACAAACGTCTTATTTTCAAATGCCATTGCTCATTATTACGTCAGAAGTAGCATATTAGCTTTGCTAGTCATTGCGTAACAAGTATCCACAGTAAATAGATATTCGATGTACGTACATTAGTGTGATTGTAAGAACACCCGCCGTGCTGTTTATCAGCTTATCAACACGTTCCACACGCCACATAGTACATTGCAGCAGGATAATTAATCACCACTTGCCTAGTTTAAAATAGTAACTTGTGTATTGATGTTTGGTTATGCTGAGTTAGACGCAGTCTGACCGTTTCTGATTGGCGAGCAGTAAGCCCATGTAGTACGTATGTACACCGGACAAAGATTTGAAATTTTGTACTCGTCAAATAAAACGAAGCATTAAACATCAACAGCTACTGTTTAATATCATAACCGAGCCGTTTTTGCCGTTTTTCGTAACGGCCACTTGCAGTACATTATCTGTATTAAGTTGAAGGCAGAGTTTTATGTTCTCTTCATCTTATTCTCATATGACTCTACTTGAAACGGGCACCAATCGTTATTTCACTATCCTTTACTCAAGGTAACTCAACATAGGGACCTGCCGTCATAGCCATGGGCTTATATATCATGTTAGCGTGGGATATAGCTAGAATCAGAACCAAAACAGCAATTCGTCTCCCAGTCCAAACGTTGGTCTTTGGCCCCATAGGGTGATATTTTCAAGTTGAAGACTGAATGCCGTCAATAACATTGGTAATTGCATTATATTATTATTAATTTTTAATCCTCTCTCTGCCCCCTATGGTCAGATTTACGTCTGGTATCTTGTTATAATTAATTTGGTGTATGTTGTTAATTCATGGCATTCGGTATGCTATATAATCAAAAGATATTGTTGTATCCAAAACGTAGCACACTAAAAGCAGACTTTCGTTAGACGCACACACAAATTGTCATGTCTTTAATGCTCTGTGGGTGCCCAGGAGTGGCATTTGCATTGTGGGCTCAGATTGGAAGGACCAGACTATAAGTCACGCCCACCCAGCGCGGCTAGTGACAATCGGCACATACCCTAGGTTTGGGCCAAGGTCTTTCTTTAGTAGCACACTTCGTGAAGTCGCGTGTTGGTCGAAACTGCATATGTCTTTGGTGTGTCGTGGCACGTTATTGATTGGAACTTAAATCCCTATTACTATAAATTAGGGCTGCTTTTAAAACAAAAATCAATTTAAAGCAAACATGTTTAAAAGACGGCCATTGTTTCAAACATGTTTTTTTATTGTTTCTTTTTTAAGCAATGACGTCACGAATGTGAATTGACATTGACAATTGAAAATATAGGGTAAATATAGCTTCTTTGACGCAATATCTTTAATATAACTGTTGAACCGACTATTTTGAGGGGTTCCAACCCACCTATATCAATGTATATCGGCTAAATCGAGCGGCAATTGTCCGTAGGCTCATACAACATGTTTTTTCGAAAGCATTACACAAATATGGCATAATTTTACAACTTGAAAAAACACAATTTTCAAGTTAATTAAATCTCTCGAAAATACTCTATAATTTATGTTGGTTTACGAAATACTTTTCAGTCCCTTTCGAGCTCGCTCCCCACCCTATTGGGAAATTTGGCGTACGGCAGTCATGGACCTGGCAAGAATGCAAATCGCTGGGTGCGATTAATCGTCCATTATAAAAATAGGCAATATGTACATTATGAAGTAACAAGCAAATGACGCATCTTTTTCAAGGAAGTTTGTCATCTCATAAGGCCTTTTCAGCGCAATCCATATATTGTCTTCCAATATAATCTCTAAGATGCAAAATAAATGTAATCGTGAGTAATCGTGATTACTTTTCCAATGTAATCGTAATCGACTACTTGCTGATTTTGCTGTAATCGTAATCGTAATCGTGTCATTCGGAAGTAATCGTAATCGCAATCGATTACATTCATGAAGTAATCACCCCATGTCTGCTGTCTTCCACGGAAGCAAACAGTATCCAAAGTAGAAACCAAAAATCACTTTTAACCCAGAGATATTTAAACCCTCAACCCACAACAACGGTATCAAGACAAGTTGCTGCAGCTAATCCATAATGGCCAATTTAGTTGAATTAGCAACACAAGTGACCATCTCGAAATCAGCTGTCGCGCTATATAATTTGACCTGTAGAGTCGGTATGTTTTATTCAGTAACTGCTCAAGTGGAAGTGCTCCAAAAACCAAGAGTCGCACACGTGGAGAGGAGACAATCTATTTGCATCTAGTCGCATTGCTACATTATTTACCAACTCAAAATGAAATCCTCAAAGTTTCCATTGTCGGAATCAATAGGTCTGGAAGTTGATATCAATATTTATGACATAATTCAAGTCAAAAGTTTTGCAGTCAAGCTCTCAGTGTTTAGTATACAGGACTGGGCAAAATCAAATACCTGGGAGATTCGATTCTGAGTCGAGTCATGGCAATAATTATGGGTTGAAAAGTTTAAACTTGTATCGTTTTTGCGCCAAGAAGGAAAACATTGACAGTTCCACGTCGTCACAAATAATTTCCTATTTCTGGACCACAACTATTTCATAGCGCTTTCTGACCATTGTGAGGCTCGATCGCTACGGCACAGAAATTTTGCTCGGTGAATATTCCTAGCCGTGTGCAACATGGTTTTTATGTGCTGAGATATGGTAGACCAATTTTCTTTTCGAGACTCCAGCATAGGAGTTGAAGTATTGAAACTATATACTACTACTACTACTACTACTATACTCACGACAAGTGTTCTGAGGCATAGCGAGCCCGCAGGCGATCTCGGATCCAACGCAGCCTGCAAATCCCACACTTTAATTTTCCTGCGCAAAGAAAATCATTGCCGTGTCAAAACTGTGTTCAAAAATGATCGCAAGGTATCGTACCCGTCATAAGCGCCGCTGACAATTCTTTTGTTATCAAACCGTATACATCGCACAAGCTCCTCGTGGCCCTCTAGCACCCGTAGGCAAGCACCGCATTCGATGTCCCATAGTCTAAGAGAGAGGTGTGCATTATTATTCATAGCAAGCCGACGAAAACGGTTGTCAAGACAACCTGATACGATAGGCGAGTCTGAAAGGTTCCGCTTGGGTAAGTTTAAAGATCTACTTGTACTCTATGAATAAGGGTTTACGGCAGTATATAGCGTTGGCGAAATACAGTTATATTAGTAAACGAAAGAACACGTTCATGTCGCCGATTTCAGGTTGCTAGATCACACTGGACCTTTGCGACCAAACACGCCACTTTCTGCCACAACATGGACTTGGCTTCATGGAGGGAATTGTAACTTTGTTTTAGAATTGCTCGAGTAACTGTAGGGATTACTAGAAGTATTGGTAATCTGTTAATATCAGTAGAAACTGAATGAGCATAGCACATAGTACATTACAATAACTCGCAGCTGAATTTGAATTGATGGAGCTCCAAAGTTGTTTAGTGTAATTCAGTGTATAATCTGTGTGCTATACTGCCATTCGCGGCCAAAACTCAGAGAATACGGTCAGATTTTAATAATAAATGCACGAAAGTATATTTTTGCATTGTGTAAAGACATAAACATGATTTCACATCTTCCCATTCTTACCTGATTGTATTATCTGAAGAACCGCTGACCACGAGTCTCTCTCTGTACTGCAGACACGCGATTCCTCGTTTGTGACCGTTGAGAGTACGGACAAATTCGCAAGTAGAAGTATTCCACACCTGCATACACAATGTGTCTTACCAAAAAAGCGGCCTGGAAATTGTCAGTTGCATTCACGCGAATTATCAGCTGAACAATTAAAAACGAGAGCCAGAACCTTGGCCCGTGTCGGAGGATTGCATCAACCATAAATTATCTTGAATTCATCAATGGAACGAATTCTTAACAACCGTACCATACCTAGTTCCATCATTTTCGGTGAGCAAGACCCTCTCAGGTTCATTCCAAACACGAAGTTACATTTTAGATCGACGACGAGATCTATTCATTTTCTACACCGCTCGCATGTCACTATATCACTATAATTTTTTGAAAAAAAACGTACGTACCTTGATTGTACGATCCCCCGAGGCAGACACAATGTATTTGTCATCAAAATCCACCACGTTAACAGCAGCCCTGTGCCCAACTAAAACTCTACGCATGTCGATTTGCGCCGGTGATACCATGTCCCACACGGCGATAGACCGATCCTAAAAAACATATTGGTCAAGTATGCCACAATGTTTAAGATCCATACCACTATGGTACTTTACAATTAGCATGGGTACATTCCTTATTGTTGGACTTCCATACCCACGCCTCATCGGACCTTTCACAATTAACGCAACTGTGCTGCATGGCAAACGGGGAAACACGAAATAAATAATTGATTTATCGCATTGTCGAAAAGTCAAAATCCACCCAAAAATACGAAAATCATGCTGTTAAATTATGGATGGGACCAATTCCCTACACGCGATATGCTAAATCTACAACACATCATAGCAGCAGGATACTCCAGATCGTGTTGTACATATACATACCTTCGAGCAAGTCACCATAAGGCCGTCTGCAAATCTAAGATGTAAAACCGCTTCACAATGATGGACTAGTGTGTTTACCATGTCTCCCGTGTGAATATCCCATACCCTGTGATAAAAGAAATTGTAAAATCACGACCCATTCTGCCACCATCAAAGCAGATGTACCAACACTGGCGTACAACCGCGATGATTTAACTTACCGCACTGTGGAATCGGAAGATCCCGTTATAATAACTCTTTCGTCATACTGGAGACATAGCACCGAACCCGTGTGGCCCGTTAGAACCTGGAAAAAACGTAGATACTTCAGTTCAAAACAAAGAACATTGTCAGGTTTTGGCCCCAGAAATATTCGGAAAGCTAACAAAATAATGTCTGCAGCGTGGTTGAATGAAGGTGTCAAATGCGCTCCGATAATCACTTGTTCACAATGTGATGTGGCGCTGATATTTGGATATATCGAGGAGAATACACCAAGCAACAAGTTGTTCACCCGACATTTTCAGGCAGAAAGCATGATCTCTGTCAAATTTTCTTGGTGATTGACAGAATCTGGACTGCCAAAGGTACAGAACCGTTCAACCAGCCAAAACAAAACACTCGATAAATTCATCACCAATGACATTGCGCAATTTATCAACAAGCTACAAAAATAACAGCAGCTTCAAAAAGTAGACAGACAATATCATAGCAACTATCATTCATATCATACAATCATAGTCGGACAGATTCGAAAGTGATCGGATCCTCACAAGAACGAACGACTTATTGCAATTATTTCTTTGTATCGGTACGACCGAACAAATTATTCGTATCAGCATTTATGCAATATCGAAAACAGTCAGAATGCTGCTCCGCGTTCTCACGACCAGCCACCATAAACATCCCGAGGCTAACGCGACTCAGTCTCAAAGTTTGTAGATTGTGCATACATCGCACAAGTCTTCAAAATAACCGATAAATCACGCATATATCAATGTGCATATGGGAACAGACAGAACGCAAGCTTCCATGCAATATGTCAACAAATGAATTACCAAGGCCAGAATAACGTAAAAACACCAGATTATTTCTAATTTCGCCTATCTATTATGTTTGTGAAGAAAAACATTTTGACTAAAAACTTCACAGTTTTCAAGCTAATTCCACCTGATTACAATTAATGACATGTAGCCTACCGGTAATACAACCGAAGCTATTCCCATCACCAGTTAGTTTCCTTGTTATTACAAAAACATTACCATAGTTATTAGCAACACAGGGACTTATGACAAAAAATGGATTTCTCTGCAGATGTGGCAAATACTTTGAGCACTATAAGCAGTGTTACAATTACAGATCATCACAAACGGTATGCGGAAGAGAAAGAGTGAAGAGAAAAGTCCTTTTGACAAATGAATAAGATTTAATTGTATATAAGCATGACACTTTGAACCCCTCAAGGGAGCACGAAATCCACTGGAAATTGAATACATTTCCAAAAGGATCTCCATCCTATAATTGGCAATGATGGCTTAACTCACATGCAATCGATTCATATTAGAAATACCGAATTCGAACAATATAGGATATTGTTATTTGTCAAGTCACTAAGGAGGAATGTCAGTCAGCACAAAACCTGTATAGAAAACCAAATATACTCCTGGTTAGGATATTTGCACTAAAGATGAGTGTACCATCAAGTTTCGATATTGGGAACATGAAGAAAATAGGACGAAATAAACTTCATAGTAATTTGTTCATGCTGCGACAACATAGGTCTGGTGGAAAGGGCCAGTGTCCGACAGACAGGTGGGCTGAAATCACAATCACAGTCGATCCCTATCTACCCAGTAAAGTTCAACGGCAGCGCTAAAACAACCAAAGAATCACTAAAAAGACATTCAATATAATTGAATTCCGTTAACAAATACACAAAGCATTAGAACCATACCAACACGGGCAGCCGGCATATTACAATCAGCAAAGAGAACAATTACAAAATCGTAATATTTCTTCGTACCTTGACGTTTTCGAGACTTTTCCGGTTCCACATTTTGATCGTGTTATCGCGCAGGCCGGAAACTATTTTGTCGTCGTCGTACTGCAGACAGTAGACGCCCTTGCTATTTTCGCTGCGACACTGGATCTTTTCTAGCCGATGCCGTCCGAGCCGCCAATTGTGTTCGATTTTCTGAATACGATTCCGATGTTTAGAAAACGGATTTGGCAACATTGCACGGCCCAAGGGCGAGTTACCTCTATAGCCTGGATTATTTGAGGATACAAGCCTCGAAAATAGGAATCGGGCGCTGGCTGTCCCGGAATGCCTTTGAATAAAAACTGCGACCTGCAAAAGTTTCAAGCAACATTTACAATTACAACCATCCCATTAGCAAATATTTTCAGCATTTCTAAATTAGATTATCATTACAACTAGACAGTTTTTTTTAAATTACATTAGAATTTGAATTATAGATACACAGTTGTTTTTTTTCAAATTAGATTAAAACCAGAACTATAGTCACACAATTGTTTTCCAAATTACATTAGAACTAGAATCAATGAATTCGCGGAACCTTCCACATTGAATGAAGCTCAGTTCATATCAAATTAGAGTTCCTTCCCATAAGCTTGCATGATAACAGCAATGCATGTACAGTAGGGTTTGTTCAAAGACATCTTTTTTTCCGGATTAACAGGATAAATTGTTAGGTTGCCTCAAAAACGGTGCACAACAAATTTGGCTCATTTCCAGCTAGTAAAAGCCGACGCAGAGCCAATTCAAATTTGTTCATTATTCATTTATTTTTTATAAATTTTACTGTAAGTCTCATGAACTTGTTGAGTTGTCTACGAAAATGGCACAAAACAAATTTGCCACAATTCCAACCCGTAGATGCAAAGTTTTTCAGTTTTTCAGCAAGCTTGGATCGTTTCACACAATACAGGCGTCAGTGTCGCTACATTATGACACCAACGTTGCAATGCTGTTGTTGTTAACGACATCTTGTTGCATACACGTGTCACTATTTTCACATTACTGAGGCAGTGTGAATGAGCATCAGCAGTTGAGCACAAACGACATTGAAAGAGTGTGCGTCAGCAACGCCAGACTTTTGTCAACAAACATGATCATCGATAAGGTCAATATCCGAAACACATAAATTCCAATGCTGAAATCATGTTAGGATATGGCATTGATCCACTAAACAATGTCCAAGGGACTGCAATCAGTANCAATACCGATATTCTCTCTCTGTGTTCTTCTAAAACAGTCATAACAGATATACATACATCAAATATNTTTGAATAAGGCAATCCGAGTNTAGATCAATACAAATTCATGTTGAAACAGAATTCCCTCTCCATTGATACCGAAATTAAGTCCATACCAGGGAGAAATATAAATTTGGTAAATTGACCCATGGAAATCAAAATGACACAAAATAACATGCCCAAGTCCTAATCCANATTCACAGTCGGTAAGTCAACATCGTAGCCCTAATATGACTAAATTNTCAAATAAATACCGTTTATTCAAGTTCAAATNCATGCTATNGATTAACTGAACTGGAGGNATGACAAGAATATTATGATNTCGAATATTCAAACTTAATGCGGCAGATAGTAACTTCGCGAGTATAGGAAAATCTTATCAGTTTACATCTGTAAATAGAACGNCNAAGNGGTTGAANCNGTGACTATCCTATTTCAATGACNNGACTGCCATCAGACGCAGGTGACAGAGGCCTCAAGACACTGACTAAGGAATNGTGTACAAATGTTTCACTTCAAAAGATCCATTGTATTCGTACCAGCCCATTCTTTCCGACAACCCCTTCCATAAAGAATCGGTNCGNACGTTTCTCTCAATTAGCCTTTTCCAAAGCATTCCTTCTTGAATGACCCGATACCATGTGTGACACACCAGCTCCGCGGCGCATAGCGACTTGGCGTCAAGGTAAGTTAAAATATTTTCGGCCACATGCGGCATGCCCCGGCCTGCAAAGCGATATCGGCAAAATGGTATCGTTTCGGTCAATCTCACGCGGATTACTGACCTGGAAGTGCGGTTATGAAATCTCTCTGTAGCATGGGCTTCAGATATGAATTGATTTGACCGTGCTGGTGATGGCACATACGTGATAATAAATGCGTTACAAAATCAACCTGTCGCAAAACATTAAATCATTTAACACNATGAATAGCGTATCANGAATCGATGCTTATAGATATTATAATCATATTGACAGACAACAATAGTAGGCTACTAAAAACTAGTACCAAGTGCATTGNAAATGGCATTGCAGCATTCNGCCATGAATTGACTCTCTCATCACCTAATAACTGAAATATAAGTATCATNATGGACAGATGCGGACCAGGAACGTCGCAATCGGTTCAATAACTTCCGTATATCGCTATTATACGTAAATCGCAACAATTCATGATATTCGATTNGAGCGCGGATCAAACGCAATNNGAGATCAAGGCCTTTTGACAGAACCGTACNANAAAACTCTGCGCATGCAAACAACAGACCACTTTGTAGTACCAAACAAATGCAACAAAATTAACGTTGATGAGAGAAATGACAAGCAATCGTCTTTCTACTGGATAGGCAACTATATTTGAAATGTACTGCTTTGTGGAAATATTCTAGTTGCCTTTTCATACCGATATTCAACTAGAGTTGATGTATTCTGCTGTATACTTACAACATAATTATGATACTTTTTAAAATCAATTTCGCATGTTTATATTACACTGCGAATGTTGCATCGTGCAACGTGTATTGGTTGGTGTATATCTCGTGTTGTATCCAAAATGAACAATTTTGCATGTACATTATTTGTTGTTGGGTTTCTTATTTATTTTACACTGTGATATGCCAACACTATACGACATACCAACGCCTAGACGTGGCGACTGTGTACTAAGGCCTCGCGACCCCTCATCGCCATCCTAGTCCATACAAGATTTTTAGTGGTGTAACAAACAAACGAATCTATTTATCCAATCTATTGACATACGCTTGAACGAACGAAGTACCAGCAGACAATGAATGGATTTAGCAGTTCCTAGAAAGATTGCAACTTTTTGGATCAAACTACATGTAAATGGGGCCAAAGGATACTCCTATGACTTCATACAAAAGTTATTTGGTAAATAAGCTGAAGTTGCAGTGTTTGAACAATTAACATTATTAGTGCCATATCCTTCAGCTTATCACTATGCGATCGAACAGCAATCAGAAGCCATAAACGTAACAGTAATATGTTGTAGACGCAGTACTTGACTC
>ATSW01012193.1:0-10004 GCA_000444245.1 Botryllus schlosseri | reverse complement strand
CACAATACTGCATAACTTTCGAGTATTTGGGAAGCTGGCGGGACCTGTAAAAAAAGGTTGCTAAAGTTGCAAAAACTTGCCCTAATAATTACAAATCAGCTTATAAATATAAGGGATAGAATTGGCATTGCAGTGGGACGGGATTTCGATCTTGATCCCCAATCTCCCCTGTGTGCGCCACTGTGTTCGGCTACTGATAATCCAAGATCACCCAGACCGGTATATCATCACAAATCCTATGTGTGAGTTGATGGTTTCTCTCGACCCCTGAGACCGGCTTACGGAACCCCTAGTGTTCCGTGGAACACTGTTTAAGAACCACTATCATATAGGTGGATGCTGAAATGATCAGTTATGGTCTCTTACTATGGCAACAACCTCGGGCAGTGCCCGACGTCAATATTTATTCCGCTGTCCTTGTCATTTGGACGCTCTGCTCTGTCTTGCTCTTTCCATTCGCTCCTTCGGGTACGTCCTTCATATTGTCTTTTTGCCGCCGTAAGAACGTGCAACACTGGGCAGAAGGAGCCCAGATAAACCTACGCTACTGACTGGAGCGAACCAGTATTGCCAGTGTTATCTGACTGAGGGTATCACTGCTCTACGCCAACTCAACTCCTCTGTCATTGTCATACCTTTCCACAGAATCCAAAGTGGTAAAAGTAACTAGTTTTGCATAGAAAAACGGCTAAAACTTTTTTTTCTGGCATTGACTGCTCGAGAATTCGGCAAACCTCCACATTCAAGCTGATATTCTTGAGAAAAAGCTGCTAATGAATTGACACTAGCGTACGTTAACAAAATTTCATGAGTTTTTTACATGGTAATTTTGCCTATTGGCGACATCAACGCACGCCCAGTGCCTTTAATTGTGTCAAATCTCTATTTCAGTGACTCACTTTATATGCCCGGTTTTGGAAGATTTTCCCCAACTAAATGTACGCCAAAGTGACTGGCTGATTTATAAATCTTATCTCTATCTTTCAGACTTCATCCATTGTTTTCCTTGTCTCGCAATTTTTTGTTGAACTGAAGGACACAGAATAACTTGAATGAATATACGACCAACATGTCAGTTATTCGCTTAAAGTGCAGTGAATGATACAATGCAACTTGTGCGGAATTGCATCCCTAAATATCACATTCTAATATGTGATAGATTTGTCAGTGAAGACACGGCATTGAGTCTCATCGTTCATTGTATGAATACGCGCTTATTTCCCATCATTTTATACGTCAGACCTATGGGTGTGTTCTCGCTTTATAATATCGAAGAAAGAGGCGGTGACGTTGATACCAGCGTTGCGAATTTGAAGAGCCTGAAAATCCAGCACGAAGTAATTGGAGGGGAAGAATTGTCGACGAGATTCCCTGGCTTCTCGAGCAATCGTGAGTTTAGGGGAGTACTCGATAAAGAGGCTGGGTTACTGAAGCCTGAGAGCTGCCTCCTTGCTTTGCAGGTCAGTACTATCTGCCTGGTAATTTGGGTTCGGAGAAAGAATAGTATTGTGTAAAATTTCGATATCATTCCCGGTAGAGCCTTATGAATCTGTATCTTTATAAATAGCAATAACCCTGGTCGACATTTGTCGACTTTTCCAAAGACATTATCACTCCTACAATTGTTCGAAGTAAGAGGATCTCCAGTACATTGGATTGATTTACGTGGACCATAGTAGTTCGCAATCACCTGTCTGAGCTTAATTGCGGCATGCTGGAACCACCAGAATATTCATTTGCTGACTTTGCGCAAGCAAATGTTCGACAAAATGTATTCAAGAGCCTAAAGATGTCTTTGCAAATTGATGGTTCTTATGTGTATTTCGATGTCCATTTGTATCGATAGGTCTCGTCACCTCGACCAATTCTTCACCAGACTGTTGTCCTACAGTACGGTTGTTCAAAAATACCTTTATATTTCAAATTTCACTTAGTTGGTAAATAAATTGTCAGATTGCCTAAAAAATCGCTACACAACAAATTTGGATCAATTCCGACCAGTAGTTTCAACCGTGCAATCCGAATTTGTAATTTTGACCGTTGACAATTTTGACCAAATTTCGCCGCGACCAAACATCGTGTTACAGGCGTGCCTGAGTTTGGAGTCAGAGTTTCTATGAAGACATTGTTACTGAAAAATAACCGTTACACTGATTAGCAGGAAATTTGTCACATTGATTAGCGGGAAATTTGTCAACTACATTGAAACAGCACGATGGTGGTATAATTCACAAATAAAATACTTTTAAGACTGAATTCCAGGACTATGAAAAAAAGAAACAGGGAAATACAGGAAATATATTGCCCAGGTAATAGTCGGTATCAGAAAGTATCTCTTGCCGCTTCAATGTAGCATCCATGAAATCAGAGCGAATAAGCTTGTGAATGTTTTCTTCACAATGCATCTTTATATTGGCTTTTCCAAGCTTCTGTAGGAGAATGTCTACATTCATCT
Source organism: Botryllus schlosseri (assembly GCA_000444245.1). Taxonomy (NCBI): domain Eukaryota; kingdom Metazoa; phylum Chordata; class Ascidiacea; order Stolidobranchia; family Styelidae; genus Botryllus; species Botryllus schlosseri. The sequence continues at coordinate 7,549 of ATSW01012193.1, read as the reverse complement.
AGCGGACAAATTACTAAATATCTAGCATTATTGCCAACTTTCAGAGATTTCGCATCATCCTCCAGGCAGTATATATAATTATACTGGTCGCTAAAGCGAGGTATCTCGATCTCGCGATTGATATTCAATTGGTTGATAGTCATGACAGATGTATACTCTTATTAAATGATTTGTTATGTGAGACTTCGATCTCAGGGGTCGTGAACCTTGCCTATGGCTCGCGAGCAATATGTGGCTCTTTTGAAGATGAAGTATGGTTCTTTGATAGATCTCTAATCCGGTACTTTTTCGCATCTTACATACCAATCAAGATGCTCGATTTTGATGAATTTTCATGACGGCCGGAATCGTTATTCTTGTGGTAACTGAGACAAGTCTTTGTGAGGTCAAAACAGTGGAATATCCTGGGGCGGTTTAGGGGCTCAGAAACCCTTTTTTAAAATATCGGAATTCATGCGAAATATTTGTCTCAGTATTATCAGTCCAATATAACAGAATTTTCTATAATAAGGCAAACACTGCGCCTTCGAGTTATTTATGGGTTTGCTGCATCAGAAAATCTAATCTGTCGAGCTTGATAAGAAGTTTGCATGGCAAACAGAGCTGCGGCAATACCTAATCTAATGTCACATGTTGCTGCACCCAAAATTGCACGTCATCGAATTTGGATTGTACAATCCGTTGATCAATCGGAGAGATAAAGAAAACATTGCAACACCTGTATGACAATTGACAAAGTAGTTCTTGAATCCACATTGTCTTCCTGGTGATCGGTACAAAACTAACTCCCATACCTACAAATTCAAATTACAAACATAGCATCCACATTTCAATTTATTAGGTAGGTAGGTAGGTAGGTAGGTAGGTGGCTCACTCGCTCTGCCGTTTAAATCTAAGGCTTGTTGTGTAACGGTATGTTACTGCCGCATATTTTGAGAGTTGAACTCTTCGAGCAGTAATGCTAATCAAAGGATATCAGTGAACAGTATTCTTCATCACTGAGCTGACTCTCACGGAAACTGCCCCATAGCTAATCAAAATTGTCCCATGTCATTTGGGGGTGGGGTCTTCCAATATCATCTCAACCTTCTTGTCAAATTGATCTGGAATGCATTGCTGTTTTGCTAGGGTCAATGGCTACAATTATATATTAGGCCTACAGTCACCAAATCTCGAGAGTGATTTGAATGAGGGTAGGCCTATGTGAAAGAAGAAGGATGATCTGTCATGATAATTATCAACTAATCGGTCACATGATATAAATCTTAGACATCCTCTTGTTGGCTGACCAAAGTTCGTTCAACACATATAAATGCCTGAAGGGTGACATGACTCCACCGAAAGTCAGAAATATTGCCTCATAAACTGTAATTCGCCTGGTATAGGAATGTAGAAGTCTTGAAGATCAAATATCATGATGAATTGTGAAAACCAGCTACAAGCTTCGTTCTGATTTCGCGAAATCTACATTGGCCTGGCAGAAGATACTTTCAAATATCGTCTATCACTTGGCATTGTAAAATTCATTTTCTTATATTTTGCATGCTTGTCGGTTCATTTCTTATTTGTGATCCATGAGCTAAGAGTTGACAGTATTTGCGAATTATTATTACCGCCCTTTTCAAGATTCATTTTAATGAAATTGATCAATTTCCAGCTAATCAGTGTCACAATTTTTGTCAATGAATTGAGTTACCGTACTGAAACTCTATCACAGACCCTTCTCGAGATGTAAACATATTATGAACTATCGGTATAGGCGTGATCTCAGAATTAATAAAACAAACGTATACATTATGTAAATATTACAGATTTACTGTGTTTTGCCAGGAATTGTATAAAAAGCAAGGAGGAACAATCTGTGACTGCACGCCAGTGACTGGAATTCGGGTGGTCGACGACTCGAAAGTGGAGGTGATCACCAAGAACAAAGTCTACACGTGCAAGTCGCTGATTCTCACCTGCGGGCCTTACATCAATCATCTGCTTTCAAGCCTGAATCTAAAGCTACCTGTTGAAGTAAGTATTCTATGACTGTCTCGGCTGACTTTGTGGGAAGGGGGGCAGCTGGTTTAAAACTTCTGACGCTTTGAAACGTGCTACTGCCGAGATTCTAATCTTTTTCTCTAGCGTCGATGGCGGCAGATTGAGACACAGATACTGACACGGTTTTGTTTCATACATTTGCGATCAAAAATACATATTTCATACTGCAAGTTCAAGCAGGACCGGATGCACTAGTTAAGTGGTTATTAACCTTTACTAACCCATGGAACACTTACGCTAGTCTTCAAGCTTTCGAGGAACCCCAAATTATCCCTGAGTCATAAAAACAAAAATCAACCACTATACCAATCATACTACTGGGAATGGTTTGAACGTGAGGTTCTGTGTGTGAACCTCTGAAATGTAGAGGTTCACGTTCACAAACGAACCTTGGAAGGTTCTGTGCTGTGAACCTTTTTCACAGGTTACCATTTTCACGTCATTATCACATCTTTGGTTGAAATTCTTTACATTTCAATTTCGCACCACTCTATGCATGGCGCTGGCAGCATTGAAAAAAAATCAACGCAAAACGAGCATCGACATCGACAATCTCAAATATTATACTTGCTTTGTTACAAAAGTTTGCTCAAAATATCCAGCTTTCCGTTTGTGAATATTTAGTGACTCTTTGCTGAGAGCTTGACCCGCAATCACACAACATCAAGAGCTAAATACAATGTATGTGGGTAGTCTGCGAATGGTGCTTATTCAACCAATCAATGAAATTGATATCGTCTGATGTAAACAATCTAGCAGGTGTATGGGGTCAATCTTGATTTCACATGTTTATTGCATCATAAAATCCAAATCCGTGCGACTGGGGTGTTGGCTACTGCTGTATAACTTGTTAATGGGCTAATATCGGTAGCAAGTATAGAAACCCATTTTACACTCTCCTCAATATCAACGTAGCAATATTCATATGCCGAATACATTGTCCGGTCTGGTCTAGACCAGTGGTTCTCAACCTTTGTCACCTCGCGGACCGGTAAAATTTCAAAAGATATTTGGCGGACCGGTGGACCTTAAAAATTGAAATCAACCCCAAATGTAATGCATGCAGCCGTTTTTCTGCAAGTACGGTTCTAGAGCAGGGGTGGCCAACCTTTTTTCTATTCACGACCGCATTTCGGTTACGTATACAGCCTATGGCCGCATTCCTGGACATAGTCGCAATGAACTAACCGAACACCAAATACCAATGTTTAACTGTCTACTTTTTCATATCGACTCACCATATGTATCGAAACCGGTAGATAGGGGTCATGCAGTGACTAATGACTGAGACCGGTCATTGTCGCGCAAGGCGCGAACAATTTTTCAGATTCACGAATGAATTTCGTCATTAATATTCGTAGTTTCACATATTACTATTAAATATTTATCCTTTCTCAATTAAAGTGATTAGATTCATCGGCAAGGTTGATGGAGGAAGTTTTTTCGAAAATTTACAGCAGTTTGTGCTTCTTCGGCTGGGCCAATTGTTTGTTAGTATAGTCACTTTGGGCCGTGTTGCTACTTCTTGACGTCCCATCAGGATTGTAGGTATAGTGGAACTATATTGCAATCTCCCAAACGTACCAGAAACAAAATTCTGTCGTGAGGAGCGCACGATTCCGAATGGTTATTTCGATGTGCATCATTTTCCTCCGCTGTTCGCATCTGTACTACGGGGCTCAGATTTGCAAAGGGCGCTACGACTATATTAAATTCAAAAGATGAAGGCGTATTGGATCGCGCAAAGCGCGAAGAAAATTTCAAGGATAAATAAAATATCTCAAAAATTTGGAAGTCAATTCGTAAATTCCATTTTCATGTCGACGGGCGCCAACACATACTAATTGAATTACGTGTCGAATGCCACGCAAATGGACGCGGGTTGGCCACCACTGTACTAGAGAGTGGTAATTTTGAGTTTTTTCGTAATTAAATATGTTTATGATGGTATTCATTTGATTTTACGGTAGTGGCTGCTGAGCGTTGAGTCGAAGTAAAATTGACTTGGCCGGATAAGCATAGGCTAATTTCGCGCCAAAGGCCTGTGATTAACCGACTGCGCAAACTGTAATAATATTCTAGTCGATAATATCCATGGATGAAGCGTTTTTGAGTAGGACCAAACACCTTGTCGGGCTATCTTGCTCATTTCCCACTACTACGAGGCGTAGCCTACTTCAAGTACAATGCGCCGAACGAAAACAGCTGATTACAGCGATACCTCGCCATCCACAAAATGAATGATGGTACGGATTGCGCGGTAGAGCGAGTCAGCTCGTACTTAGCGAGTCGCCCACATGTTGTCACCGGATATAGCTTGAAGTTCAAGTCAAATCGAACATGTTTCCAGGCCCAATGTTACCTCACGAAGTTCCGCATCAGTTTAAAATTTGACGTTTTATTTATTTTACCAATGGACAAGCCTTCAACATCTTGCATCTTGAAATTAAGGTATAAAATGATAATATACCTCGCGGACCGGCAGAAAAGTCGTCGCGGACCGGCGGTTGAGAACCACTGGTCTAGACCGTAAAGGCATAAGCTTATATTCCCTTGCAAGTTCTCGTCGAAATTTTTGGCAAAACGGCGGAAGATATTGATTTTATGTTATTATTATATCATTTGATTGCCCCAGTTGATACATTTGGTGACGTTTAAAACGTCAATATGTACTTCAGCATTGTGGCATTATGTGGTCCGAGTCGTCGCTAGCTATCATGTACAACAATCTAGGCTATCACTTCACTGGAATGTAGGGTTGGAATTAGAAATATGACGTCATGTGATGTCATGAGGTTCACTCGTAAACTGTCTTATCTGTTTGATAACACATGTTTAGAGCGGGAAAAATGAGTATATTATGAATCCGAGGCCTTCGATTCCACCCCAGAGTTTTACAGGAGTGACTTAAACGCAACTTGAACTCTATGACTTGGACTCGAGTCTTAACACTATGACTCAGACTCAGCCCGTTAACTTGGACTCGGACTTGACTCGGTGGTGAATGGAACATGACTCGACTTGACTCGAATCAAAACGATAGAAGTCAAGTTGATTTGTGACTTGGTCACAACCCCGGTAACAGCGGTGGAAACTTATCCCAAACTGCTTTTTATCCACGAGCGTGAAAGGGGAGTAGTTCTATTTAACAAACTGTAGATGTGGGAGTAGCTCAAAAACATAATAACTTGATTGAGTAGTAAAAGTAAACGTACTTCAGTACTGACCACTTCTGAGTAGCCTGTAATCTATTGTTGTCAGAGTAATATTTCAAACTCTGAGATTAGTCAACAAACTTGCGTGTCTGCAGGCACAATGTTTGCTCTATACCCTATTGTTTTTTTTCCTCCAGCCGGTGAGAGCCCTGGCTTACTACTGGACTGATAAGACGGGTCACAAGTACAATTTGCGTGAAGGCTTTCCGTCGAGTTTTTTACACCCTGTTGGGAAAACGTACCTGTACACGTTACCGTCATTCGAATACCCGGGTCTCATGAAGGTGAGTGGCCAGATATTTTATGAATATAGCTACACAGTTTTCTGCAAATTTTATTAGAATTGGAATGATTGAATTCGCAAATACTTTGAAATTGAATAAAATTCTGAATTTGGAAACAAGTAGAACCGAAAGCATCTTCAGTTTGTATCCAATCAGAGATCAGAGATCAGAGTTTGAGAATGGAAAATATCTGTTCACCAAACCTGGCTGGTATGTGACGAGATAGCGCAGCGGTATAATCCACAGCTGCAGCAATAATGGGTTGTGGGTTCGAGTCCGACCTGGTCGACTCCAAAATTCCTACCTAACTGTTGGAGGTTTATCTAGGCTCCTCCTCACCGTCTCATCAGCGTAAACGGTGTCTTGCAAAAAGCCTTGAAGTGAGCCGTGCTACAAGTCGGCAGATACGGAATCAAAAATAAGGGATGTCGGCCTGGTGTAAATGACCATAGTAGGCGACAAACACCATGAATACCACAAACAACAAGTAGGGCTCGTTTTGCACTCCACAGTGTACAGCTCTCCCGTCGCATTTTCAAAATATTCTGAAATTAGATTAGGAATAAAATTTGAGCCTAGAAAATTATCACTTGGGCGATTTTTTGACATGAAAACGGAAGATTTTGAACTATAAAATCAAACTTAACAATATTTTGCTCTAATGTATGTTTGGCATGAAAAAACTTTTTTGACTTCAAAGCTGACAAGTTTTTACATGAAAAAACTTAATTTTAACGAAATCCGGACCTGTGAAGAATCCTAGTAGTTGGCCTACATCACGCAGTGTGGTAGAAATAATTCAAATTTGTTGTAGTGAGACGAAAGATACTTTCCTACATTTTCGGGTAGAAAGTGTCTGTCATTACTAAGTGGCTTGCCAAGAATGGAGATAGAACGTACAAGAATAGCAGTTATTGGCTGACAACACTTGAGCTGTGCGTACACTGCTGGTGACACACCGTCTTGCTTCGTTCTGACAATGTTGTCTACATCACAATTTTTCATCATGCGCTTCTTGATATCAGAGCCAATGCCCACGCATCTTGCTTCACTTAAGATATTGCGGTACGTTGAGCATAACAACATGTCTATTCGTTTCATTTGACCGTTTATGATTCACAATGAGCGGACGATTGGGCCGTCTACAACGGTAGGCCTATAAAGTAGGCTACAAGCTGTAAAATGTCNAATGATAAGTTCATCGACAGTGCAAACATCTACGGTTCAAATGAAGTGCGGGTTGCAAAAAAATTCGACTTTGTAAACAATTTCGACAATATTTTTGCCTAATTTTGACAAAATTCGGAATTATTTTGATATGTCGAAAAAAATCGCCCTACTTATCACAAATTAGATTACAATCTGATTACTGGCATTTCGCTCTAATTAGTTCAATTACACACCTAGAATTATCTNGTTGTCCAACCCTAGTCTGTTTGAGATGTGGTGCTCTTTTGGCAGGTATNGGCATAATTAAATAATTTCTTCAGATTTGCTATCANTGCGAGGCTACAATAGATCCGTATCAACGCGACAAGGTTTCTCCCGAAGATCAGGCTGCCGAGCAGGCCAAGTTGGAATGGCTGAAATCGGAAATTGTCAAACACTTTCCGGATATCGATGCAACCGATCCCGCCATCACTGAAGTCTGTATGCTTACAGTAAGTATCGTTNGGAATGAATGCGCCCGGTGGCGTAGCCGGAGGGGTGGTTAGGGGGCTTGAAACCTCTCTTATTGCCGATGTGAAACCAAGCTTCGTCTTACTGAAATGCAGAGGTGGTCAGCAACGTAGCACTTCTACTTTTTGAAGTACCTTCGCACTACTTATTAAGTAGGTATGGTTTTCGACTACTTCTACTTCTACTTGACAGTTTACAAAATAGGCGTAGAATACCTACTTACTTACTTATGAACAGTCACTTTTACTTCTACTTGAGTAGAAATATCGGCGTTACTTCTACTTCTACTTGAGTAGCGACGGTGACTACTTTGACCACCTCTGG
>KE606048.1:0-16573 GCA_000444245.1 Botryllus schlosseri | reverse complement strand
TTGAATTGTGACTTGACTCGTGACTTGACTTGACTTGACTCGACTTGACTCGAGTCACCTTTGAAAATCGATTGACTAGACTTGACTCGAGTCAAAATGGGCAATGACTCGAAATGACTCGTGACTCGAAGGTAGTGACTTGTTCCCAACACTGTTGTCAACAATCGAGTCATTTCTAAAAATAGAGTGACTTGTACTTGACTCGTATATAATATTAAATCCTATTTTAGCTGACAGCTGTCGGTTCAATGTGTGTACCATGCATGAGCGGTTGCGCGTCATGCGACTCTGAAGAACATTGCGTCGATTGCCAAGATGGAAAAGCCGTTTCCGCTGTCACTGGTCGGTGTGTGCAGAGATGCGAAGATGGATATTACGTCAAAAAAGGTTCGCTCAGTTGAATATTGTTGAATCGTGCTCACAAATTTCAAATGTTCAATTCGATATATCCAGGCCAATGTTTGCCATGCCCGGCGTCGTGTGCGACTTGCGAAATACATCAATTTGGGGCGGGCGGTCCAAGGTGCACATCGTGCCGGGACCCGAACCAAGTGGTCCAGTTTGGGGAGTGCGTAAAGGAATGCGCGGAGCAGTTTTATCCAAATTCTACAGGTATGGTCCCATTTCTAGTTGTAATAATGATGCAGATAACCGAACATCTAATTATACTCTAATTTGTGAGATTTTTCTATCCTCTCATTTTAATTCTTATCTAATCTGGTTTTCCTGAAAACGCTACTGGAGAGCTGTATCGTGCGAAACGAGTCAAGCTTGCTGTGCAGACATTTGCCGTTATGCTTATAAGAGTCAACTCTGATTTATTCTTCTGACTTATTTTTCTATTCCGGAATTGAATTCAATATCCAAGATTTTGGGAATTTAGTAATAATGATTCTTATCTAATTTGGAATGAACTGTCTAGCTATCATTCCAATTCAAATCTAATTCATAAACTGCAGCATCAATATCGGGGACAGCTATCTGTAAGGAGTGTGATTGGAGCTGCCAAACGTGTTGGGGCGAGGATGGTAGTCAATGCGTCGACTGTATTCCTGGTTCCAAGTTGCAGAAAGGAAGCTGCGTGAAGATTTGCACGTCTGGTTTGTAACCGCATGATTTTGTTTTTTTCTTGCAAAAATACATAGTCTTATCACTCAGGTTTCTATGAGCACAATTCCACGTGCATTCCGTGTCGAATTCCAAACTGCGTTTCGTGCGTTGATGGAGAATCCTGTTCTAAATGCAACCGACCAGCAATTCTACACGGTAACGTTGTGTTTGATTCTCGTTGATAAATTATTTCATAGCGGTAAGAAACGTATAATTTGAGACAGGGTTCTAATGACTCGACTTGTACCAAGTCATATGACTCAAGAGTCGAACCGCGAAGAACGACATTGTATTGTAATTTCGAATAGCAAAGGTACCATACTATTGGCATTTCATCTAGTAGTACTGGTACTTGAAAAAACGGCCAGAAACTGTTAGAAGTGAGGAAAGTTACCTAGCAGAGTTGTAAAAAGTGGGTTTAACGCAGAACCAAGTCATATGACTCGAGACTCAGACGGCCAAGACCGACATTTCATTGTAATTTCGAACAACAGTAAAGTGACCACCCTATCGGGATTTCGTCTATTGGTAATGGTACTTGAAAATGCGACCAGAAACTGGTAAAAGTATGGAAAATTGATATATTATAAATGCGAGCCATTCGATATCACCAAACAGAGTTGTAAAAGTGGGTTTAACAAGACTTTAACTTGAAACTGAGCAGTCAACACAATGACTTGGACTCGGACTCGAGTCATAATACCATGACTCGGACTCGAACCTCTGCTCGATGACTTGGACTCGGACTTGACTCGGTGGTGAATTGAAAATGACTCGACTTGACTCGAGTCAAAACTATAAAAGTGAGATTGACTTGTGACTCGGAGCTTTGTGACTTGGTTACAACCCTGGTTTAACGCGACTTTAAATCGAAACTGAACACAGAACACAATGACTTGGACTCGGACTCGAGTCATAACAAGATGACTTGGACTTGACCGATTGTGATTGCCAATTTCTCCTTATCAATGCAACTCCTTATTCAGAAGGCAGATGCGTATCTTCATGCCCCAGACGTTTTGTCCGAAACCCAGATACTAATATCTGCGTTCCTTGCCCGAGACATTGCCTGGATTGTTTGAGTGCAACAAATTGCGCGCAGTGCGACGGAAATTCGTTTATGGTGAAACGGACTAATCAAAGTAAGAAATTTTTATAGAAAACATACGTCGATATTTTTGCGAATTTGCTCTGAATTTAGGTGGGCGATGCGTGATCGATTGTCCTGAAGGTTATTTTGGAAACGAGAATGGGCGACAGTGTCAGGTACACTACGGATATACCAATCTATTTAGAATGAGTTTGCATTCGAATATTTCAGGCTAACAATGATGCCCCCGTGTTGGATGTGCTCGGAAACGTGATTGTTACGATCGGAGGGAGATCTATCATCGACGACAAGACCATCAGAATATCGGATCGAGATTCTAAGTTGGATCAATTAAGTCTAGTTATAGAAGAAGAACCGACCAACGGAGAAATTCAAGTTGACGAGGTGAGCTTGCTGAGAGTTTGATCGCTAGATAATTTTCACCTTCTCCAAATTAGATTACAATTGGAATTACTGAAATTTGCAAAATTAGATAAAATCACTTTTTTCGGCCATTTCTTGACCGTGTTTATGTTTATCACATTATTTATAAGTTAATCGTGGTCAAGGTAATATCTGACCGATAGAGTGCACTAACAGCAATCCCGTGAATCCAAAATTGTTTCAGATCCGAGTCCGTGTCGGCGAGGAAGTTTGCGTGGAAAAAATCCATCAAGGACGTCTCTGGTTTTCGCACGACGCTCATTTTGGTCGTCAGCTGGGTTCCGTAACGTTGAAGATTACGGATGGACATTTGGTTTCGCGATCTAAATCTGTGAACATTCTTCCCGTGTCTTCGCAACCTCCTCGGGTGAAAAGAAACAAACCCCTCATCACGAGGTGCGTACAAATTAACAAGCTACTGGATTTTCAAAATCCGCAACTAGAAACCAATGATGTATCGTTGTATGGAAAGAATGAGAATGACTGTGTCTGATTTCAAGGACTACTCCAAGTCGTTTCGACGCCTTCCTATCTATCTATCTGATGAAATTAATAATAAAACCGATACTAATTAGGTTAATATATAAAACGACCGTTATATCGAAGTTTTGTTGTTTAGCGCTGGAAAATCGGTGAAGATAAACAGCGAGGTCTTGGAAATTGTTGACGAAGATAATCCGGAAGCAGTCATAATTCGAATCGCCTCGACCCCCAAATATGGGCGTCTCACAAACTCACAAAGACCAGGGGCGGCTATTTCAGCTTTTTCGGTGAGTGTTTGCCTTCTGACGAAAAGGAGCAGGAAAATGATTGCTGGTTTCAAATTCCAGTTGACCGATTTAACAAGAGGTCATCTGAAATATGTGACAAACACAGAAGAAGAATCGGAGGGAGCATTGAACGATGCAATCGACCTTCAAGTCACTGACCAGTTCCACGTTGTCAATGTCGCATTGAGGGTGGAAATAGTGCCCCTGGTAAGTTTTTGCGTACTTTTTGTATCAGACTCGAGTAAAAGTTCCAAACTTCAACTGATTTGCCTTGAAAATTTTCGATTTGAAAAAAAGTATTTGCGGTTGCGTGATTCTATAAATACGAATAATGGTAAATATGAATTTTTTCAAATCCAAAATATTAAACTACAATAATTAAGTTGTAATATAGTGAAATTTGTTATTTGCTTTTAGCCAACCTAACAATTATTTCAACTAGCCTGTAAAATTAGAAAAAAAAAACATTCGTTTTGAACAAACCTACCTCATATGATCGATTCCAACTGGTTTTATGCAACAGAACGCGGGTAAGCCTTCCCTCGTCAACAAAATGTCTCGAGTTCGCAGCGGGGGCCTTCTGCATATCACCGGCGAATTACTGCGCATTATCGCGAACGCAAAGAGTAATGCGGCAAGATTGGTGTACGTTTTGAAGCCGACAAATACAACAAGGTTGGTAACTCTTAACTTTATATCGCTACTGCACTGACTAGAACTAGAACTACTCACTTTTAAAAATCACAACCAGAACTAGTACTAATCACTTTTCAAAATCTGCAACTAGAACTACTCACTTGTCAAAACTCGCAATTAGAACCCAACTAGACAGTCAATTTTCAAAACTTGCAAGTAGAGCTAGAATTGAAACTACCAACTGTTCAAAATGCTCAACTAGAATTAGAGCTAGAACTAGCATCCTGTCAGCAAACTAGGTCTGCTTCTGTATTATAACTGGTGATATTTTCCATAGCGGTCAGGTCGTGAAGCTGACGTCGATGGCGTCTGACAGTCCGATCTCTGTGAGTGACGAATGGACGAGAATGGAAGACCGCGTCTGGAAGTCTCCGCCTCTCACCAAGTTCACGCAGGAGGAGATCAACGACGGACAGATTTGGTATCGGGATCTCGATGGCTTTGGAGAGGAAGACGCATTTGAATTTGAGGTGATGACAGTCATTTTCAGCACTTCCACATCTGCCGATGTATTATTTCATCTCTTTTACACTCTTGAGTTGTTTTACTTTACACCCTTTATTTGTTCCACCTACCTTACACTCCAGGATTGTTTTATTTCAGGTGCTGGACGAAAACTTCCGCCCACCTCGACACGTCGACGAAAACGTTTTCCGAGTCTCCGTCGTTCCCGAAAACAACGAAAAACCGCAACTGGCCCGAGGACTCTCTTTTCCACCCCAAATGGTGGCTGACGAACGATCCATCACCGTCCTGCACAGCGGATACATACGATACACTGACGCAGACACGCCGGACCGGGATTTGATTTATAATATTACGCAGTAAGTGTGATGTATGCAGGGGTTTTCAGAGTAGCCATAGTAAGCACTCAAGTAGAAGTAGAAGTAATGTGAATTTCTACTCACGTCTAAAAACACGTATCATTCTAGGACTAGTTTTGTTTAAAAGATTGATAACTATATACTTATCCCTACTTGAGTACTGCAAAAACGCGTATGTATTCAAGTAATTCTTTAATTATTAATTATAGAACTACCCGCCTAGAATACTATTATTTCAAATCCAAAATTTTGAACACCAATAACTTCGCTTCTAGTGGGTGCAATCGGGCCAAATTTGATGTGCGGCATTTTTACCCGAGCCACCAGTTTTTGAAGACAAAGCTATTTTTGAACAACTCCATCGATCACCTATTCCATTTTCCACACTCAGATCGATACCTGCATCGTTTGGAACGATCGAACATTCCGACAATCCGAACGTTCCGATCTCTCTCTTCACGCAAAGCGAGATCGATTCAAACAAAATCATTTTCCGACCGGCTGACGACACAATGATGTCGTTATCCTACGAGGGTGATGATATGGAAGAGAACTTGGACTATGAGGCCACAATCATTGAGGAGAATCTTTACCAATATGCAGACCTGGATCCGGAGGCTTTCAGCGAAGTGATGTGAGTATCGGTGGCAGAGTCGGACAACTAGAAATTTTTAAGCCTTTTCAAATTAGATTAAAAATTATAATCAGAGCTGCACAGTTCTATTTCCAGGAAACCTAGAGTAAGATTAGAATTCATTGAGAGCATAGAAACATTTTTCAAATCAGATTGGCATTAGATTGCTGGCATTTCGTTCTAATTAGTCTAATCAGACAACTGCGATTATCTAGTTGCAGTGTCTTGTTGTTGCGTGAGGCTGTACATTGGGTTCCACTCAGATGTAGTCAGAGTGATAATACAGTTAGTACAATTAGAAATGGCAATTTGCAAAGGAATAAAAAGAAAGCATTTTGGGACTAATCTTGTCTAAAATACTAAAAAAGTATCAAGAAGAAGTCCAAGTAGTCTAAAATCATAACTATTTGAGGAAAATACATACTTGAGTACTTCAAAAGGTAGAAATACTTCTTTAATGACCACCCTTTGTTGTATTCCCCATTTATTTTTCACAGCCGATCGATGCCTCTTAGCGCGAGATTCGAATACACCGTGTCTGACGGTCTCCACACTCTGCAACCATCATTTTTCACTATCCAATTGCTGGACCAGACCGATACAGCCGGACCCACTTTCACCCACACTCACCCCAGAATTGACGTCACTCAAGGGGGCACTGCACCAATTGGTAAGTTATTTCGCTTCTCTAGTATTGACAATAAATCTTGTAATTGAATAATATACTCATATTGAAATAAACTGAAATATTTTTGACTAACACTCGTCTGGCTTTATTTCAATATGAATATATTATTCAATTGTATAGTGTAGTTCTGCACCTCAGACAGTATCTTCAAATCTCGTAATTGTTGCAGGAAGCCAACAGTTGGCGGTTACCGACCCAGACACCAACCACAGGAATCTCATTTTCACCCTCGTAAAGCAGCCTCTACATGGAAAAGTACTTCGTAGCGATCGTGGCATGCGGGTTATTGTCAGGGAGGGTGATTCATTCACCCACGATGAGGTAATCATTTGAATACAGTTGCTGAATAGATGATAGGTTTTTATTGCGAGTATTCAAGTATCGTCCATTATGAGTCATAACAGTACGAATTATGTGGAAAGTTCAATATGTACCATTTATGCGACCACAAAGAATGTAATGCCAGTTCTTTATCACATTAGGATTGATTTGTTATTTTTTCGGCCATACCTATTTCACTTTGTGACAATGCTGTTGGTTGATCACGACTTTGTAGCTTCGTACCACATGTTTCGCACTCTGCGATACCACTAATCGAGGTTTACAGCCTTACACAGTGGAAAATAGTATCGAAACTATGATTTTCGTTTCTAAATTAACTCTTAGTGGTGAGGAGCATATCATCTCAGTATTTGCACTCGAATTAATAGAATTAATATTCGATTCAGATTGGAGTACTCTAATCACTGTGTCCAGCCTTATTGGTACACCAAGAAACAAGAAAAACATGACTAATTGAGATCTCGTGAAACTGATTCGATTCTATTCAGATTCAGAGAAATGCACTGCAATACGTACATGACGGTTCCAGCAAATTCCTGTTCGATCAGATCCAAGTCAGCGTTACGGATACGATGCATACCGCTACCAAAGTCATACAGGTAATTTGGACAGAGAGTAGAGATTGTTTGTAACAAAGCCTTAGCTTAGTGTTTCTTAATCTTTGCTACTATGTCAAACCCTTAGTCTGATCTACAACCATAAATTTTTGGCTGGTCACAACAACAAAAACCTGAAACTAGGCTCAGCAAACCCCAGTTAAGAATCATTGCCTTAACTGTATCATTGAATATTTTATTCGATTGTATAGTAAAGTTTTGTACCTCCAAAAGTATTTTTAACTGTACCACTGAACATTTCTTTCAGATATCCATCCTCGAAACTGACAGCACTGGACCGCGGCCCGATTCTGCCACCGAGCTGTCTCTCACCTTGACCGAGGGGAGTACGAAAGTGCTGGGGAGGGAAAATTTGGCGTTCATTGATTCGGATTCCAACAAACATCAAGTAAGAAGCTCGANATCACTAGAAATATTGGAATCAATGTGGTGTGGTTTGACTAGCAGCAGGCTTGTACAAACTACCAATGTATTTAGTTGACAGTCAACTAACCATTGGATTTTTGAGTAGTTTTACTACTAATTCTAGTTGTGGATTTTGAAAATTGCGTAGTTCTAGTTGGGAATTCATAAAAACTAGAAAACACATGTCATAGTTTAGCGTTGTGATGCCAGTGTTCTGTTGTGTGATGTTTTTGCAGCCATTGCTAGCTCAGAGTCATCACTACTAACAGCGNCATAGCCAGCTTGTGCGTTTTGGTGGTCGAAACCCCCACCTTTTAAAATCTATTTAGTTATGTTTTAGTTAATTGCAGATTCTAGTTCTGGCTCCAGTTTCGCGTTAAAAGTGAACCGTTCTTGTTGCGCATTTCGATAACCCATTAGTTTGTGCATGTCTGACTACCAGGCCTAACTCACAATGTCAATCTTTTTAGATCACCTACCATGTCGAATCAGAACCCATCCATGGGATATTGGTGAGCAGCATACACGGGGATATCTTTGCGGAAGATACGTTCACTCAACAAGACATCGACGTTGGACGTATCAGGTAGGGAGACAGACAAGCAGACAGCCTATTGCTTCGTCAAAAGTAATCAAAAATATCACTGGGGATGATGGTATGTCATGTATCAATGTCAGGCGAAAATATTTGTTTTTATTTTAATATGAATATACTATACAATTCTATGAGAAATATATAAAACATTGATAAAATATGACGCTGGAAGCAATAACCAGAGAGTTGAGAAATAGAACTTTGGACAACACTAATCAGTTGTCTGGTCACTGATACTGTACGTGGAAATTCTTCGACACCTTTGGGCAAACTGCTCGAAATTTTGGTCCCTTATATTCAATAGACTATTTGGTTAATAGAGAATTGAAATGATGTACAAACTGATGAAATATTCTTATGATGGCGATCACTGCAACAACTACAACAACAAATCAAGCGGCATTTATTACTGAAGCAACAAGTTCGGCTTTATTCATCGAATCCAACACCACCAATAATAATGATAGTAATAATTTACCTCGGTATGTGCTATCGTTGTAGCGAGTCTCTTAATACGGCTCATATTACTACACACATGATAACCATAACCACATTTTAACTTTCCAAAACAGTTATCAGAGTGCGGAGAACATCGGATTGAAACCACTGACGGACGCTGTCAGATTCTCCGTGTCAGACCGAGCCGGCAACAAATTGTCCAATCAAGTACTCACCGTTACGATCACACCGGCCAACAGTCAGCCACCGACTGTCATCATTGGCAGCGGGATTGAGGTGATTTCCGTTTAGGAAGGGTGGGACAACTAGAAAATTTTCAGCTTTTCTAGATTAGATTGGAATTAGAATTACAGAATTTGCAAAAACAACAAAAATCAGATTCATTTCATATCAAATCAAAATTCATTCTCATAAAGACAAGAATGGCAAATGTCTGCACATCGAGTTCTGCTCGTTTCGCACTGCACAGTTCACCTGAACTATTTTCAGGAAAACCAGAAATTAGATCAGAACTAGAATTATAGCTAAACAGTTTTCTACAAATTAATAATTAGAATTACTTAATTCTAAAATACTAGAAAATTACAATTAGAACAAAATGCAACAAAAATCAAGTTGAGTTCATAAATCAGTTTATTCTCACATGCTTGAAAATGGCAAATGTTTGTATACCGAGCTTGGCCAGTTCTTCGGTAGCATTTTCAGGAAAAACAAAATTTAGACTATATTAATTACATAAATTGGATTAAAATTAGAATTACTGGCATTTTCTCCAATTGGTCTAATAATACAACTACAATTATCTAGTTCTCCAACTATGTGTCATGGGGGCTGTTACTCTTCTTTGTTCACATCGTGAATGATTTTTCTCAGGTGGAAGAGGGGGGAACGGTGTTGGTGACCCCGCGTAACATCATGACGAGAGACATCGACACCCTTAAACAGGACTTGGTCATCACCATCACAACGAAGCCCATGTTCGGCTATTTCTTGAACACACAGGAATCGGGTGAGAAACTATGATATATTCTCAGAGGTGGTCAGTAACAAAATTATTCTACTTTTTCTGAATACTGAATTACGTTTTGATACTTGTAATACTTACTCAAGAAATTAATTTTATTTAGACTCCTTCCTGTTGCATTTAGTTAAAATACTTTTTAAACTCTGGGTTTTGTAAAATAGTAGTTTGGAAATATGTCCGTATCGCTGTTATGAGTGAAATTGTCATAGCGAGTGGTTAAAGCGTCTACTGTATGACGGTAAATAAATACATGTTCAAAATTTGCACCTATTTTCTATAATTGGTCATTTTGCTTTTTTTTTTGTCAATTATAAAGATTACTTCCACTTATAATAAGTATTGACTACTGCTAACTGTAATTAATTAATTAATTCTTTTTCCACTCCAGGTGAAGAGGACGAGGAAGAAGAGGTTCATTTTACGATGCAGGATATTTTGGACGGATCGATCTATTACTACCAGAGTCTGCACGAATATTTTGAGCCACGTGAAGATTTCTTCCGATTCCGAGTTTCGGACGGACACAAAACCTCGCAGATCTACAGAATCAACGTCACCATCTCCGTGAGTTGGGAGATTGGAATGTTTTCAGATTTTACAAATTAGATTAGAATTAAAATGATAGCTACACTGTTATTACATATAAGATTAGAATTAGAATGGCTGAATTCCCAAAAACTCGTAAATGGAATCAAATTCTGAACTAGAAAGAAATACAACAAAATCAAGTTGGTTGTTTTGTTCTAATTACTCTAAATTAGCGATTCCCTAAGTGGGTGTCTGCGGTCCCCAGAAATTTCTACATAGTTGTGACTCTGACACAGCGTATATTGTGTTCCCTGTGAATAGGATAATATATAAAAGTTCATAAGCACTAACGTTTTTTGGTGTGCAATAAATAAGCAAAGTTATGTCAGGCATGGGGTTACGGGGTGTTTGGCGGCTGGTCTATAGGCGTTGTGCCTAAAAAGTTTTTGGTAAAACTGGTCTAAATAGAAGACGAAAATTATCTAGTCCGCCCTGATTCACGTTTTTTCACGATTCTTTCTTTGTATACAGCCGGCCAACGACGAAGAGCCAGACGTGAAGACAAACACTTTATTGTGCAAGAGCGGACACGCGACAATGATATTGAACGCTTCCTTATTTGTGAGCGACCGAGACACGGAGTCACCAGATTTGATTTTCACGTTGACTTCGGTGCCGGAAACCGGTTCGCTTGTCAAGTTTTCGCGAACTGCGTCGCACGACGTCATGACACGATTGAAGAAATCTGGAAACGGTAAATTGAATATTACTATTATCTGTAGTCTCTCTCATAACACGCTGATTTTGTATTGAAGGAAGCCTACAACTGGACATGATGCACAAAAGAGAAATGACAAAACTGCGTGCCGGCTCTACGTTCACGTATCAGGTTTGTTTCAAACAAGTGGTCAAAGTGGCCGAGAAGGCTACGCAAGTAGACGTTCGTTGTCTTTAAAAACTACTAATGATGTGAAAAATCAATCTATGTACCCTTTATGTGACCACAGAGAATATACGCCAGATCTACATCACAGTAAAGATGATTACCTATTTCACTGCACTTTGTGGGTTGATTGCGACTTTACAGATATGTCATTTTCGCTAAGTAGCTTTGTAATACGTGTTTGGTATGATGAGATATGACCAATCGAGTTTTCAAGACTTCCACAGTGGGGATATAGTATATCGAAATTATAATTCTCGTTGATAAATTAACTCTTAGTGTGAAGTAGTCTATAATTTCACTACTCTAAAAAATCAGCTCCCACTACACTACTCCAATCATTCTGCCCCGCCCTAGTCCTGAATACACTTTCATGAACTGCTGGAATACGAGTCACAGAGTTTGACTAAGTAGAAATAGAATTAGTGGAAAATGAGATTTACTCGATAAAGTAGTACAAGTAGTGAAAAACTAATTGAGTATTTCAAAAAAAAAATTACCATGTAATTTACCGCCTTTGGTTCCAAATTGTGCAGTGAATTTGAATTTGTCGTTTTCAGGACGTTCTGGACGAACTGATTTGCTACGAGAGTGAAGGTTTCATCTCACATCCGGCTGCGCTGCATCGCAGACGACGTAATGCTCTCGGATTCATTTTGAGCGACGGAGGCTTCAGCACAGAGGGCAGCATCAATATTGATGTAAGATTATGAATGATTCGTTATGCTTTGTAACAAATCGTGCATTTGTGCAGAAGTTACATGCAAAGCTCTTTAAGATTCTCTACTAGTTTCTGACGATTACCCCTAATGCCAGCTGGAAATATTCGGGTTTATTTCAATATCAATATATGATGCATGCAGTTGTATATTGAAGTTCTGTACCTCCAAGAAGCTGTTGAGTACAGAGTACACTTGAGAACTCTAAGAACGTAAAAGTCTCTACATTCGTAACAGGTCGAACCTGACGATTCTGGCAGAACGTCAGAGGAAGACGGAGATATCGATATCAAAGGTCAAGTTTTACCCCTCAAAACTCTGGCCGTTCCGACAGTTCAAATCAACTCTGGAATCACAGTAGAAAAAGGTTCGTTTCGATTTAGAACACTAAATTTCGGTTTTAGGAACAATATCAGACTTGTACGAAATACCAATCTAGTTGATTGACGGTCGACTAACTAAAGGTGTTTTGAGTAGTTCTAGTTGTAGTTTCGAGATTTGAAAAGTCAGTAGTTCTAGATCTGGTTGCGTATTTTTAAAAGCGAGTAATTCAGTAATTCTAGATCTGGTTGCAAAATTTGAAAATCCAGCAGTTCTAGTTCCAGGTGTGGGTTTTGAAATTGAGTATTTCTGGTTCTAGTTGTAGTTGCTAATTTTGAAACTCCAGTAGTTTGTACAAGTCTGAACAATCTTGTCGTTCAGGCACCACTACGGCCATCACGCGTGAAAATCTCTTTGCCAACGAGACGGATGATGTCGACGTCGGAAGATTTCCTGTTTATGTGATCGTACGGGACCCAGCGGTCGGATATCTGCAGCTGAGAAACAATCCCTATGTTACAAACCTCACAACCAGCGGAGAAGGAGAATTTTACCAGCGGGACATCGATGAAGGTACGTCATTTCAATGGAATTTTCATCAGATCCAAACAGCAACTGATTGCGATATCATGGAANGATAGGTGGGTGACGAAGCGACTTAAAGTAGCCTTTTATTCGGACCCCCCACCTTGGCCTGAAACCAGGGTCGGGTACGCGAATCCAAATCGAGTAATAATTCTAATGATTGGAGTCGAGAGGTGATAGATGGTTTTTACGAGTACTGAAATGATACGCTCCTCGCTACTAAGAGTTAGTTTATCAACGAAATAACGAATTTGGTTTTTTAAGACACTCTCGTAGGTACAGAATTGAATATACTATTCAATTGTATATTTATTATTAATTCGACTTTCAACAGGTATGCTGTTTTACGTGCACCCCGGTGACGCGCCTGGCGGTAATTTCAATTTCAAATTCAACGTTTTCGGCGCCTCTGGAAGCACACTGCCTGAACAGACATTCCTGATCGGAGTCAAGGAAGACAAAAACCCGCCCGTTCTTAGAGTCAATCAAGGTGACATTGCGATTATGTCATTACTTTTTTTGTAAAACATTTTTATTTATTTTAACCAATTTTTATTAATTTTTTAGTGTTTCCTGTTTTTTTATTATTTTTATTAATATTTTGGTATATTTTTTTCATTTTTTATCGTTATATTACTTCTTTAGTATTTCCGGTAATTTATTTAATAATTGTAATCTGGTATTTAATATTTTTGTGATCTTATTTCTTAATGTACTAATTTTACATAGTTTTTAACAATTTTTTAGTATTTTTTGTTATTTTTCAAATGTTTTTGACGATTTTTTTTATCAATGTACCTATTTTAAATAATCTCTATTAATATTATAATATATTTGATTAATTAATTAATATATCTTTATTAATTTTTATCAATTTGTTATTATTTTTGATGAATTTATTTTAAGAGACAGAGTAATTAGTATTGGATCATCGAGACTAACAAGTACTTTTCAACAGCTATCGTCGTGAAAGAAGATGCTTCGCAGAAGATCACGTCTGAACATTTATCAGCGAGTGACGACGTTGCGGCTGGCCAACTTGTGTATACGATTCTGAGCGAACCTGTTCACGGGAGGGTTGAGCTTGTGAAAAGACCAGGTAATTACACTGATTAGAACTAAATGCGGGTTATGTAGTTCTAATCTAAGTCGTAAAATGTTAAAAAACTATGTAGCTAGTTTTCCAACTATGATTCAAACTCTTTCAGGCCATCAGATTCGTTCCTTCACACAACGTGATATCAACGCCGGCAAAATCCAGTTCGCACCAACAAGCAACGAGAAAGAAAGCGTCTCGGACGGGTTCACTTTCTCATTATCGGACGGGACCAACAAAGTAAGGCCGCTACTCATTGAATTGTAACGTCAGAAAAGGAGTTTGTAGAGTCGTTTATAGAGAATTGAGCAAGGTTTGATCGACACAGAATAATTTTTTAGAAGGACACCACAATTTGCAATGGAATGGTATGTTCATATTTTGTCAGCCGGAAAAATTCGGGTATATTTCAATATATGAATACTCAATTGTACATGGAAAGGTAGAACAGGTAGATGCGAATCTCGGTCGTGCAACGCAGAATTAAGTTAACGCCGTTTGAGATCAGTATTATCTGTTATTGACGCGTGAAATCAAAGCGAAAAGGATGCTAGATGATCTAAAATAATCCACTGTATCTTCCACCAGACTTGGGCACCAAGAAAATGTCAGCTTTTCCGAATTAGAGTAGAATCAGAATTACAGCTACAGACTTTTTTCCAAATTAGTAGAGTAGATCTCTAGAGAATGAAAGCTACACAGTTATTTCCAAATTAGATTAAAATTTGAAGGCTACACAGCTCTTCTCAAATTAGACTAGAACTAGAATGATAGCTACACAGTTAATTCCAAATTAGTGTAAAATTAAAATGAAAGCTTTACATTATTTTTCCCAAATTAGATTAAAATTTGACAGACTGAGTTCGTAACAGAAATATAACAGAAATTAAGTTCAGCTGATATCATTTCAAATCATGGTTCATTTTTAAAAGCATGAGATTGACGAATGCCTGCACAGCAACCTTGACTCATTTTGCACGACGCTGTTCTCTTGCAGCATTTTCATGAAAAGCAGAAATTAGACAACTAGAATTATGTCTGTCTTCGTGCACGCTACACATTGGGTCTTTTTCCGAGATTTTTTGTCGCCTTAAGAACGAATTTCCGGAGTTGTACGATTTCCAGTCACGCGTGCGTCGCAATCAGTTCGATTTCTCGCGTGGCGACCTTGCAAAACGCGCGCCGAGGTGAGGTAATGGAGCTTGTCCGGAACAGTTATGATTCGAATCAAAGCCAGCGCCGCGACCCTTGGAGTGCGGTTTCCTGCCTTTAATGGAAACCTGTCATTTGTCACCACGTGAATTATGATCGGAACATTTTCATTACTACTATCTGGGACATCGGTTCTTAACCTTACTAACCTGGCGACTCCTTACGATAATCTGGAGGCCTTCGACGAAACCCGCGTTTCGCATACAGGCACAAAAACGAAAATCCACCTCGTTGCATAGTAGGGTCTTTCAAAAATAATTAGAATTAGTATTACTGACTTCGCAAAAACTTCGAATCAAGTTCCGAACACAAAAATATCAAGTCTGATTTGGAAACACTTTGACACTATCGAATCGCCCACGCACCACAAAGTTATTCTCGACTGTAATCGCTGGGTGTTCAGTTTCAAGGCAATATCATGACCACACCAGTTTATTCGCCCGATAATCTGGCCTTCAACACGGACCACCGCGAGCGGCCGCGATTTGATGAATTGCCTGGAAACAGATTAACTACTTAACGGCTTTTGAAGATATCGCCTGTGAGAAGCTACTCTGGGAAGCAACAATTGGTCGTAAACTGCGTTTCGATTTGAGAGGAATAGCTTTATGACTCGATCTTTTACGCCCGGATCGATCTCGTGTTTCGTAGTTCTTTGGTTGCGACGCGCCTCGTAAAAGAAACCGGTGCTTCGCGCGTGGAGTGACATTTTGCTGTAAAATCTGCGTTTCTGCTCCGATTTGAGC
This sequence comes from Botryllus schlosseri, assembly GCA_000444245.1. Classification (NCBI taxonomy): domain Eukaryota; kingdom Metazoa; phylum Chordata; class Ascidiacea; order Stolidobranchia; family Styelidae; genus Botryllus; species Botryllus schlosseri. The sequence goes on along the minus strand of KE606048.1, from coordinate 725 downwards.
CAAAATATGCAATGTAAACGGAAGTCGGCACGCATTGTGCAAAAATCGTGTATTTGGCCAATTTTCAGCGTAGTGTAGGATGGAAATCAGGTAAACGGCACTTTGTGGTACGAAATTGTGCCTTCACACTCTTCCAGTGGGTGAAAATGAGTCACAACACCAATTCATTGGTGATATAGCTGAGAAACGGTGTATTCCCGTATTTTCACCATAATGCACGGTGTAAATCAGGTAAATTACCTTCTCAGATAGCAAATTTTGCTTTCACACCCTTCTAATGGGTGAAAATGTCAGATGCACCAATTCTTTCGAGATATATCTTGCCCTGTTAATGAAACCGCATATTTCCCGTATTCCTACGTACGTGAAAATCGGGGGGAATACACCATCTTCGATCACAGTATGGGATACATCTCCATCAGAATTGGTGTATTTAAGTCATTTTACCGTATTCGATTGGTGTAAAAGCATAATTTGTGTCCAGACAATACCGATAGCCTGATTTGCCCCTACACTATAGTAAAACACCTAGTAAAACACCTATATCTTCCACGATGTTAGTTTAATGCTGAAATACATATCTATGAATCTATCCACTCTCGATATACAATGGAATAATATATTCGTATTAAAATAAACCTGCATATTTTCGGCTGACACTCGTCAGGAGTAGTCGTCTCCAACTAGTAGAGAATTGGAAAGAACATTGTATATCAACAATCGTA
>ATSW01012190.1:0-14823 GCA_000444245.1 Botryllus schlosseri | reverse complement strand
ATCTTCAGAGGAAAACAAGAAACTCGAAGCCGAAGTGGTGATGGTGTTGCAAGCGGAAGTCGACAAACTGAAAGCTATTTTTGAGCAGGAGAAAATGACCAGAACTAAAAACGGGGCTGAGCAACGATCGCTATGGCAGCAGTCGGATTTGAGGAGAGAAAGGATCGTGGAACTAGGAAAGCAGCTCAACGAGGTAAAGCAGAAATACGACTTCACTGCAACATCTCACAAATATACATAGAGCGTGGGTGTGCTGTGCACTGTGTTCGTTTTTTGACAACTGAGCCAAATAGCAATAACTTGAGAAACCGGGCAGGGTTTTTAATAGTGGCAAGGCCCATCATCTCAGTAAAAATCTATGTCGGATGGCACATAGCAACTGGAACCACCAGGAGTTGAAGCACAAAAAATATTTGATGTTCTGAATTATTTTTCGCGAGATTGGCATAGGAATATTTTGATCATTTTGAATCAGCATGTCCATTCCCGTAGCTCGCTTGAGATTCAAACGTACCCACTTGTTCAAGTGGTAATGGTTTTATATGTTCCTCCTTGCGCTCGAACGAGTGCAAAACCACTTGCTGACTTTACTTAGTTATGGTAAAAGACCCAAATCTTCTTTTGAAAACTACTTGAATGCATTCTATACCTTTCATTGTCTTGAAAATATACATTTCTACATTTAATGGAAGTAGTAGAAATTTACTTGTACTTCTACTGTAATCCAGAGTTTGTAATGTCTCACAGGTCAGAGGTCTGCTTGCCATGAAAACCGAAAAATTTATGACACACGCCGAAGCGAGGGGCCAAGAAAAGGCGTCACTCGAACGCAAAGTCGAGGAGGTGCGACCTCGCTTGAAGGAATTGAGCCGCGAAATCGCTGCTTTCAAAGAAAAATCTGAAGAGTTACCAAAAAAAGGCTCCTACGAGGCCACGGAGAAGACGAGGATCTCGCTGGAGGAAGCTGAATCCCGGGAAGCCGAGAATCTCAAGTCGTTCGAATCTTTACAGGACAGGCTAGGACACGCCACGAACTCTCTCAAAAAACATACGGAAGCCGTAGCCGAGGCTGAAGAGAATTTAGCGGCTGTGACATCACACTTGCGATCAAAGTCGGATGAATTGTCCGCCAAATGTGCTTTTGTAAAAGAATTGCCAGAGAAGATGGAACTGTTTAGTCAAAGCGTTGATAAAATGAGAGAGAAAATTGGCGAGGGCGATCTGGAGATTGAAAAGAAAGATGCGAAACCCTCTGAATTCAAAGACACTATTTCTCGAAGTAAAGAGGAGCTTGAAAAGTACGAAGCCAGGCTCAAGCTGTTGACTGGTGAGGAACAGGTGCTCGACAATAAAATTCCGGCTTTAGAATCTGGATCTAAAACCGAGGACTTGGAGAAGGAGACTTCTTACAGAATCTTGCCCGAGCAATTCGAAGAAGCCACGCAAGAGAGAGATACTCTGCAGTCTCGTGTTTGTGAACTCGAAGTCTCTTCCGATGTCGAAGGAGAGATGCGTTGCAATCCGGATTGTGAGAAAGTTGAATCGCAGCAGTGTCGAGATTTGAAGGATGACGTCGCCAAAAAGGAGAGAGAAATCGAGAGGTTAACCCGAGAATTAGACGCTGTCCGAGCTCAAACCACCAACCAAAAGGTATCTGTGTCGAATCCCGGGATGAATGTTTCCATGTCAATCGATCAGGAGATGGTGGACCGCCTGTATGATGAGATTTCGGAGCTCAAATTACAACTGGAGGAGAAAAACGACGTCATCGAAGGCTTGGGCATCATCGCACGTCATTGCCAGGACGATGATGAACTTACTAGTCTTCGTCGGGAGGTAGTGGATTTGAAACTGTGCATTGAACAGATGGTGAGAGACGCCGGAGAGAAAGATCAAAGAAGTGTGTTTGAAGATCAAAGCAACATCAAAGTAGAAGATCAAAGCCAGATTTGTGAACATCAAAAGAAAGATTCTCTTTCAAGCGACATCAAAGTAAAAGATCAAAGCCAGATTTTTGAACATCTAAAGAAAGATTCTCTTTCAAGCGACATCAAAGTTAATCAAAGCGATTACACTGCTCTGGCAGAGGAGAACAGAGAGCTGCAGGAGAAAGTTGCGGAACTCCGTGAAATTTTGAGAAATAACGAGATTTTCTGTGGAAAACTGCTCGAAAACGCGGATCCAGCTGCCTTTGAGGAGCTGAAAACTCTCCGTAAACAGAAAGCGGCTGACGAAGAGAGAATCTCAGAGCTCGCCACCCTGCTGCGGCTTGAGGAAAACGAGAATATTAGACTACAAGAGGAGAACATAAATCTCATAATGAGATTGAGCGAGACTGATCTGGAGTTTAAGGCTAAACTCAACGTGAGCGAAGCCGAGAACAAGCGTCTAGTGGAATTATGTAGGAATTTTGAGGCTGCATTCCATAGCTACGAAGATACCTACGAAAAGTTGTTGGAAAAAGTCGATGCGGCTGTCATTGATAGAGAATCGATAGAGTCGCTTGAAAAGGAATTGGAAGACTGCAATCTCGCTAAAAAGAGAGATATCGCGGAAATGAACGCACGCATTTCAGACTTGATAAGTAAAAATGAGGAACTGACTGATAAATTGAGGAAGTCGAATGAATCAGACAAGGAGTCTCAGTTTGAGTACAGCGTAAACGAATCCGACACGCTGATTGAGAGTTTGCGGGATGGGATGTTGCAGGAGGCCAAGGATTCTCTAGATAGGCGGATTAACAAAATAGATACCAAGGAAGAGACGAGAAGGGAGGTTGAGAAGAGGGAGCGTATGGAGAATGTGAAGGAATTGAGCGTTGGTTTCGCTCGGGCTAAGGAGGAGTTAGCGGTGGCTGTTGCAGCACGGGAGGTACAAGGAGCTTGCGGAAGAGAGGGGGGAACAGGAGTGATTTGATGACTGAGGTTGAGGCGTTGACGGTATGGTATTTTGTGTGTTCTCTACAGTGTTTTTTGTTTGTTTTTCTAATAACCAACATAGGCCCACGAAATCAGCCATGGGTAGATCTGTGTGAAGGTGCTTGCTGTTTGTAATCAGCTACCGAATTTGAACGCAAGGTCGCGGAACATTTTCAACTCGGAAATTGGGCGTGATGTAAAAATTGACGAACGGCTGTCAGGGCTGTGGAGTCGGGGTGGGAGTTCGGCAATTTTTTTCTTAATGAAGTCGGAGTCTCTTTTTGACGCGCCTTGGAGTCGGAAAAAAAGCTATGGCGGCTGGAGTCAGAGTTTGTGAAAATTACCGTGACTCTAACTCCTTTATTATGAAAACAATTAGCTTTTCAATGGCGTCCAAAGCTATCTTTAAATCACTAATAGTAACTAGAATATGATTTTTACACACCATCAATCACTGTTTTTACTAACGATATTTATAAAATTGGACATTTCAAATTGCAATTCANTTGCATAACGAAAGAAAATAGCAATATGAATCTTTGCGATGCAGTCACAAATTGATGCAATAGTTGAAATTAGACCATGATAACGTGACAGATTAAATAAATCGTCTGGTTTTGCAAAATTGATCAATTGATGTAAATATAACCAAACGCTGCTTCCCACTTGACAAAATTGGAAATCTTTGTAGTGTAGCTCAGCTGCTTGGCTGCAAGACTGCAAGTCCTAGTCCTTGAATACTTGGCTAAGTGCATGCAGATAGTCACACCGGTATGCTATTTGACTACCTAAATTTCGTTTCTGACCAATGTCTACTAGTAGTGAGAGTTTGTGTGCTTGTAATCAGCATAATGTGCCATAAGAAAATTAGCAATTTACATCTCTGCAGAGGTAGTCAAATTAGTCAAGAAAGCTACTCAAGTTAGAAGTAGAAGTAGCGATGAAAAAAATCTACTCAAGTACGAGTAGAAGTACTTCCTCAAGCAACCTAAAACTACTTGAAGTAGAAGTAGAATTGATCGACTAATCCACTCAAGTAAGTAAGTAGTCGTGAAAACGATCGTAATTCGTTCGCATGGACTGTCAAAAGCGGCAAATTGAGCTATGCAAAAGGTGCAGAGCTTGATTCATATTGATGCATACCAGCAGGTATCGAATTTTCGACAACGTATGCATTCGTCCACATCACGGGATGAGAATGCCGGTATTGATATGGAAATCCGATACTAATCCTCTATTTACTTGAACAGCCCGTTTTAGAAAATATGTTATGGAACCGTCCCCCATATTATAGGACCCATAGATTAGTCGAAGAGCAATACAGAGAAGTTGTATAGGATACGGTGTAAACACTTTGCACGATTAGTAAACGTCAATCAAAANTCANGGTGGATCGTAAAATGCCATATTGCGTAGCTTTATTTCCAGAAATTAAAGGCATTACTACACTTTCTTCTATACTTCAACATGTGTGTTCTTGAGACAAAAGAAATGAAACTAATTAGTACTCAAAGTATGATACTGGGAATTGAAAGAGAAATATAAATATTACTTCCAAAAGCGGAAAATATATTTCGTGTCTTCAATCCATGGTGATGAAATATTTCATATGGGCGACAATGCGGTGCGAACGGAACCACGCAACCCGCTACCTAAATTTCATTCACCGATACTTTCGTGAAATATACTGGTCACTCCACTGCGCGCGAAGCGCAACGAAAATTCTGGGCTTTACTAAATTTCTATGAAAATTAAATATAGATACTCCACGAAAGCAGCACCAAAATTCCTCAGGCTATCTTCGTGGTTGGAGTATCAACTACTTCTACTTGACAAACTGAAAATAGCGAAAAGCAAATAAGTAGATCACAAGATATTACGAAGTAGAAGTAGAGGGAAATTTGAATTACTACTTGAGCACTTGAAAAAAGTAGACTTTGTTACTGACCACCTCTGCATCTCTGTATTACGGTAATTGCTGACTCATACATAGGAGCCTTGATAGTTTTATCTACATTTTAATGTTGCAGGATTAGATCTATGTCTATGAATGATTCATACATATTAGGGTATTATGAAATATGAAAAAGGAAGGATATTTGAAAAGGCGTTTTCAAATGTTAATTGCATAATGAATAATTCTATGCCACAATGAAACAATTTGCATGCCATCCTTGAACATGAACATATGTTTATTGGTCACATGATAGTCATTTAACTGTGGCATATAATCTCCGAATTGCTATTGGAGTCGGGAGCTCTCTTCAGAAAATGTCGGAGCCGGTACGTTTAAAGACTCGGCAGTGAGTTGGAGTCGCTATATTGAAAATGTGTGGAATGTCTGGAGTCAGAGTTCGAGTAATGACTCAAGTCACGATTTTCTAATGACTTGACTTGAGTCATTTTGTCAAAATGCGGAAATCACTCGGCTCGAGTCAATCTGTGTATTGAATCGACTTGGGACGCGAGTCATTGCACATGACTCAAACCAAGTCATATGACTCGAGACTAGGGCTGGGCATAATCGAGTACCTGGGGATTCATTTCTGAACCATGTACCGGTATTATGCGTCAAGTGAAGTAATTGAGTATCACACATTATGACGTCATNACATAATGTAAGATGTCCAAGTTCAGATATGGATCTTTTATGCCACCACAAATAATATAATGCCTGTTATACATCACATTAACACTAGAACTACCGGAACTTCGAACTACCTAGAACTACCATGTGGCTTTTTTGACGCATGTTGAATTTTCTTCGATTAAATGCATTTACCGGAGCTAAAAATCAGCACAAATCTCAACAAACGTTATCAGAAACCATTGTTTATTGTGCTCATAGCTACTTGCAATATTTTACTTACACCTTAGGTCAACACTTATAAAACAAATTGCCGTTTTTTGGTGTCAAATTGCCGTTTTTTGGTGTAACATATAAGTGTTGCTCTGGTGCGCATTTGGTATTTGAGCACGTTCTTTAAAAATTTAGAGTAGGTTCCAGATCCGCTTTAGCCACATCATCATTGTTGGTTATTGCTGACATATCATAAAGCTTATCAGATAACATTTGCATAATTCAATTTTGCAACTAATCCTCGATTTGCATATTTTTAGAGTATCGGCATTCTGGCAAGTAGACGATCAATCACATTCTAAGAAAACATGCACGGACCATCGTCGACTTGTTGGTACCCTCATAGAATACTGCTTTGCAACCTGACCAATAATATCCCCCTGGTTTTGTTTCGTTATAACATTTAACCGTCACTGGTTTCTTGTTTGTGTTGTTTCTGAAGGAAACAGTTACCTCAGGTTGCAGTGAACTCAATATATATGTGTACAAATTCGATCTCTACACTGGCATCTCGCCGTTACGCATATCAACAAGATGATAGCTTTAAAAAGTGTGGCTACATGAAGCTGCCTGTGCTCCTTCTGGTCCTGGGTAGCTTCAAGCAACTTTTGACAATAGTGTCAACTGGGACATCGTTTGCTTCTTCAAGCGTATACAGCCACATTCACGTAACATTGTTTCGAGATGGATTACATCAGACTCTTCACATTACTATGCTTGGCAAATGTATAGATTATGGAGGAGGTGTCCTGTCCCATCCTTGCCTAAATATGAGACGCCTTTGTATAGATACTTGGTAGCAGCAGCCTCCACCATCTGACATTTTACCCCAATTATTTGCTGGCATTTCGACCATGTAATGAGCGAAAACCATATTATCTTTATCGAATCCACACCTTTTTTACTCCTTATGTCAATGGAAAGCTCATGACTTCCATAAATCTGTTCTTCGAGGGGGCCTGACTAAACATAATGCACCCATGCCCTCAGTCCTCATATGCATTCAATTCACTAGATTCAGCTCACTCTCCCCCCGAAGATCCATCTCGTAGACCGGAGCAAAGGCCCTTTGCCCTTGTACAAGCCTAGTATATTAGTATGGACAATACAGATGTCGGCGTGGTCTAATGGTGCATTTCAAATTTCATGTCCTGTAACACGCTGAGCTTCAGAAATATAATATTACAGAGCTTCGGTGACTTGGAACGAGGAAGATCCAGGGCCTTCTATTACAAGGGATGTTGTTGCTAACAGAGTTAGACTGAATCGATATTAACAAAGTTCTGTTGTTACAAACGGTTTTCTGCGTTTATCAGATACGTAACCACTTTCAAGAATATGAAACTGCGATGCCTGAAGGTAGAAAAAGTGTAATGCGTCAAAAAAGCCACTCGGTAGCTCTAGGTAGCTCTGTGTATAACTTTTTTATTTGTACTAGATGAGTGATGAAAATCATGGGTAAGGTGGCCTACATAAAATTAATAAAAGTCAAGAAGTTTCAGCCGAACAGCGTAAGATTTGACTAAATGCCAGCTCTTCAAAAATGAAAATGTGTCAAAAAAGCCACTTGATCGTTCTAGTGTTAAAGATACTTTGCTACTTTTCACCATACCTATTTTGTTGCACTTCGTGACGATGTTGTGGGATGATCATGATTTCGGAAATATGTTATTTCCAGGAACGTTTGTAGCTTTGTACTATATGTTTCATATCTTTCAATAGGCCAATGAAGGTTTCAAGGCTTCCAGAGTGGAAAATAGTAACAAAGTTACAATTTTCATTGATAAATCAACTTGCATTGGCGAGGAGTGTATAATTTCAGTACCCGAAATATCGTCTTTTACTACTCGACTCGACTCAATAAAATTAATACTCCATTCAGATTCGAGTACTCGAATCATTGTGCCCAGTCCTACTCGAGACTCAGACGGCCATCGTAATCTGAAAGAATAGTGAAGAAACCACCCTATTGGGATTTCGTCTCTTGGCACTGGTGCTTGAAAATGCGGCCGGAAACTGCTAAAAGCGAGGAAGATTAGTAAATTATAAATGCGAACCATTCGATATTGCCCAACAGAGTTATAAAAAGTGGGTTTAACAAGACTTTAACTGGAAACTGAGCAGTCAACACAATGATTTGGACTCGCACTAGAGTCATACTATCATGACTCGGACTCGACCCTCTGCTTGCTGACTTGGACTCGGACTTTACTGGGTGGTGAATTGAAAATGACTCGACATGACTTGAGTCAAAACTATAAAAGTGAGATTGACCTGTGACTTGGTTACAACCCTGTTGAAACTAATCACTTTTCAATACTTGCAATAAGAAATAGATCTATTCCGTTTGAAAACTCGCAACTAGAACTACTCGCCTATCAAAATCTGTAACTAGAACTTATATATCGATGTTCGAGAAGTGAAGCTTGTTCACGTGTTTTGATCAATATTGATAATTAATAAAAAATATCTTTAATTCTACGTGTTTGTAATGAGCCAAATAGGACGTAGGATTTCTTTGGAACCTTNACAATTTCATGGGTTCACAAGTCAATATCGCTTTTATTCTCGACTCTACTNGAGTCATTTTCAATTCACCAACGAATAAGTCCCGAGTCATTTTGTTCACTGTTGATTGACGAGATCTATTCCGGTTCAAATCACTCTGTGAACTTTTATTGGGATTTGAGCGGAAGGAAGGTCACGGGGAAGATGACCAAAATTGCGTGTAAAAGTATAAACGTACTAAACTTCATTAGGAAGGGTGTGACCGAGGTTTCCTGACAACTTGAAATCTGAACAACCCTAATGCATATGTGACAATACATTGTCGTTTCAGTGAATATTATTCGGGTTGTACGATATTCCGACTTGTTTTCCATACTGCACTCGAGTCATGTGACTGGAAACTCAGATGCTCACTTCGAAGAAGAGTAAAGTTACTGCAGTATTGGTATTTCGTTTATTAGCACTGGTACTTATTAAAGGTCCAGAAACTGTAAAGAGTAAGAAAATTAGTATATTATGGATGTAAGGCAATTCATATCGCCAAAGCATAGTTCTGAAAAGTGGGATGAGCGTGATTGAACTCGGAACTGAGTGAACAGTCAACACAATGACTGAAACTTGGACTGACAGAACCTGTTGTCAAAAAATTTGAATCCAACTGCTGAATACGCCCCATGTGTAACGAAAGCGTTTCTCTTTTTAGAAACCACTGCCATACTGAACTCTGCCACGTAACTGCTCAAGTCTCACACCGTGCAGGATAAGTGGAAAAACCAATGAGCATCGGCCCTCCTTATATCTTCATTTCTTTCCTAGTTTGCGCACGTCATCTGATACACGGCGCATTTCTTTTGTGCACGTCATCTAATACACGATTTCGTTGCTCGGAATGTTTGTAGTGTTCCTGTTTCGGGGCTGCTGATGATATCGAGCCAGGTAACATTCAGCAGAGGTGGTCAGTTCTACTTTTACCTAGTTTTACCTGCTTAATTAGGGTTGGGCGATATCATGTATCGAAAATTATGACGTCATAACCAGTATTGGATTCAAGTCACTACCTTCGAGTCGTATATTTTGACTCAAGTCAAGCCGCTGGATTTTCGGAAATGACTCGGGTGATGAAGTGATCGACATCGAAGTATGAGAAACAAACACCAAACCGCTCATGCCCTCCTAACAGTGGCCGAACAGTATTATATCCAGAGAAGCGGATGTAGCATTTTTCTCGATCTAAAAAAAGCGTTTGACTGCGTAGATCATAAAATTCTCATCTCGAAACTGGCGCGTTACGGACTTCGGGGCCCACAACTTGAGCTCATGAAAAGTTACCTCACTGGACGCCAACAAATGGTTGCGATCTCAGACACCTTGTCCTCTCCTCACCTGGTGACCTGTGGTGTGCCCCAGGGCTCAGTACTTGGACCGGTCCTTTTCACCTTATATGTCAACGACATTTTTGAAACCCATACTGTTCGCTGATGATACTCACCTCCTCTCTTCCGCATCTTCGACGGCAGAGCTGGATGCCTTGACTGGTGACCAAATGCCTAAAGTCCATGAGTGGACGGCCCAGAACAACCTTTGCATAAACGCCTCGAAATCGCAATTGCTGACAGTAAATTCAAAAAATACCCTAACCGTTAATATCGCTGGTCAGCCCGTTTCCAACACCGATAATGCCAAATATCTTGGGGTTTTACTGGACTCGAACATGTCCTGGAAGAGTCATATTCAGTCCCTAGAAACTAAATTATCGCCGAAGTGCGGCCGGTTCTACAGCCTTAGGTGCTTCATGCCAGCATAGGTTCTTCTGATACTCTTTAAATCCTTAATCCAATCGAAGTTACACTATGGCATCCTATGTTGGGGGGCTGCCAGTAAAACTGCACTCAAGCCACTGCAAAAACTACAACATAAAGCACTCCAAATCATAGCTAGGGGCCTGGCTGCCCATCCAACAAGTCGCTGCTGAAGAGATTCGGCGTCCTAAACATAGAAGATATGCGGAAACTAGAAATCGCCAAGTTTATGTATCAGTTCCACTGCGGTCGTTGCCCCGAATATTTCAATGACTTCTTTACCCCGGAATCAAAAGCGCACAAGTACAACACACGCGCGTTCACGTCGTCCAAATATCATATGATCGACCGAAAAGATCATCGCTCCATCAAATATGCCCGACCTGATGTGTGGAACAGTATCCCGCCGGCCATCCGACAGTCGACGAGCATCTCCACATTCAAGTCGAAATACAATCAATTACTACTAAATAAATACAGTCCATCCTCAAGATTACCGGACCACGACTGACGTATCGATCTCGCTTCCCATGACATGCCGCCCTATTTCTTGTCGCTTTCTTTTTCTATACTATCTTCTTTACTTTCATTTAGTGTGCATGCCTCCTCTTTACATCGCCTAGGCCAAGGTGGGTGTCAGATTCCATAGACTACTCCTTGTCGCTTCGACATCTTCCTGTCTTTTCATTGTATCGCATTTTTTGTGGTGTATTGAACTGATAAAATTGCTAATAAACCAATGATGATGATGATGGGTGAAAGCATCGGCCTAGATCGATACCGCTGCCTTTTTTCTTAATAATTCAATTGAGCCCTTGGCGATATAACTTATTATATGGTAAAAGTGTGGATTTTTAAATGGTATGGAAAAGTAATATTGCTAAATTCGGGAAAATTTGCATATTTTGGGCATATGTCGTAGAGCAAGAACTTGACGTGATAGAAGAAAACCAGGGGCATTTNTGGAATCAGCACGTCAAAATTAGCCTAAATCAAGTGCAAAATCAAAGTCAACAAATTTTGCGTTCAAAACTGTTGCCCAGTGTTATTGTTGTTGACTGAGTAATATATATGTACAAACTACACTATATCACTTCGATTTATAGCGTAAAAGAGGGTAGTTAATGTGAATGCTGAGCACTGTATCAAATATAATACACTGCTTTAGATATATCCAGGCCGTGTTATTTTTGGCATATGCCAAAATAGCTTGTTTGTGGCATTTTCGGGTTGGTATTCTATTTCGCCTGCACCATCGAGATGCTTTGACGACGGAGATGCGATACGGCCTTTTATAGTAAGGTCATCTCGTCTACATTCCCGTTTTTTTCTCCTCCATGCTATCCGGGATTGCTGAGCGCTTAACAGGATAGCCGTGGATACCAGTTTTCGAGTCTTTAGTCTGACCCAGCCGGGGATCGAACCCACGAGAATCCGGACGCATCAGCTTTACACTATCTGGAAGTCATAAAATATGCTATATCCGCACTTCTGCAATATCTATTCTCAATATTCGATTCGCTATGCGTGCATTCACACACTCACACAATACCTATGATAACAATTAGGGATGGTGTGAACCTCTGAAAGGTTCAGGTTCGTGTGAACGCGAACCAATTTGAAAGGTTCCGTGTGAACGCAAACGTGAACCCCATGACGTCACGTGACGTCATATTGCTAATTCCAACCCTATACATTTCAGTGAAGTGATAGCCTATCTTAATGTACATTACACAATGTACACGGTACCCAGCGACGACTCGGGCCACATAATGCTACCAGGCTGAAGGGCATATTAACGTTTTAAGCTTCGCCAAGTGTATTAACTGGGGCAATCAAATGATGTAATAATCCCATAAAATCAATATCTTCCGTCGCTCTGCCAACAAGTTCGACAGGGAAGTAGAGGAATATAAGCTTACCCCTTGATGGTCTAGACCCAGACCGGATAATGTATTCGGCGTCTGAGTGTAAAACGGGTTTCTATATTTGCTACAGATGCTACGCCATTAACAAGTTATTCAGCACTAGCCAACACCCCAATCGCACGGATTTGTTTTTTTATGATACAATAAACATATGAAATCAAGATTGACCCCGTAAGCCTGCTAGATTTTTATATCAGACAACGATATCAATTTCATTGATTGGTTGAATTTAAGCATAATTCGCTGAATACCTACATGTAGTGTATTTCGCTCTTGATGCGGTGTGATAACGGGTCAAGCTCGCAGCAGATAGTCACTAAATATTCAAGTAAACTTTTGTAACAAACAGGGCTTTGGAGCCGGAGCCGGAGCCCCGGAGCCGCGCATTTTTACCGGAGATGGAGCCGGAGCCGGAGCTATACATAAAATTCAGCCGGAGCCGGAGCTCGAGCCAGTTATTTTAGGGGAAGCTCCGGCTCCGACGTAGGCTATTTCATAAGATGTTATTATATATGCAACAACCATATCGCTGAGCTCAGATAATTCAACAGCAGGCCTTCGCGAAATTAAGAATCTTTTCCTCTTTGGCGCTACCTTTTCCGACTAACCATGTTTCTGGGGATTTAACAGCAGAGCAGTCACATGTTCAATGTTCAATTTTCATTCATGAGTGCCGAACCTCGGTATGCGAAATATGCCTTTGAATATTGTGGGTATTCGGCATACCCGCAATTTCATCATCAGCACAACCTTGTTGGCCAATTGTACGGTTCGAAAATAATGATCACTTTGTATTACGCGAAATGGGAGAGGATAAAAACGTGATTTAGCTGCACATGTCGATATGACGAGTACGAGTCGAGAAATTCCATCTCATCGTCGGATGAGCAAATTCTCGTTCTTTCGTGATTGTTCTTTAATCGGACCGCGAAATTGGACAGTATTACTGTGTATGCAATTATGCATGCGAACTGGAGTTCATTACTGCGCATGATCGTCATTCACTCCTATGAGGATTTTCGAGCGTAAATAGGGGGTGGAAGAAGAGTAGACCAAAACACCGTTACACTCAGCAAACAATTGTCGCGGTACGAACTACTCAATGCGATGGCAGCACCCCATGGTATTTTATGTTGGAGACAAATTACTGATTTGATACCCGATTTCCAATTTGTAATCATCTGTTTCGTAAATTCATTCTTGATGTCTGCTTGATACTCTAGTATTCCCGAATTATCGCGCACTGTGACTTGTAAATGTGCAATGTGCATACTGCATAGTGTAATTCGTTATCGGCATGGCACAGTGTTTAATTCGGTTATTCTATTCGTTTAAACGGGAAAATATTATATTCCGATATACTTGATCGACACCAGAGTTGGATCAATTGCAATTTGTAATTGAGCTGAATGTAATTATTACATTTTTTCATGTAATTGTAATTGTAATTGTAATTGAATCATTCCTATTTTGTGTAATTGTAATTGTAATTGTAATTTGATCAAAATGTTGCTCAATTACAATCTCAATTACATTTTCATGGAAACCTGACAATCACAACATAAAATAATCATTTAATCAATCATTTATTCGTCGCACCAGTGAAAATCCGGTACGAACCAGGATGACGACGAGGCGCCTTAAGGCCTTGGTAAACAGTCACCATGTAATAATTAGCCTATTTACATCGGTGTTCTATGCGTGCTGCGTTATGACTAGATAATTCAGTCACGCTAAACTGTTTCGCATACTTCGGTAGCAACAGAAAACTTTGTGAATTACAATATAGGCTAAACCAGTGGTTCTCAAACTGGGGGTGTGCCTCCTTGGGCGGCGTGAAAGCATCTGAACGGGGCGCGACGGTCCAGTGAACTGAAATCTTTTCCGCGCTTGGCCCGATTCACCTCCGTTTTAGGGTTATTGCTCGGTGTATAGTCTGAATTTCATATTGTAGAATTCTCTCATCAACAGTCATAACCTTCCATACCATCAAACTATATGTAAGGATTGCTAACTTTCTGATTTCATTGAGTGCTATGACGATGGGGCACGAAATATTCACTTTCATAAAGGGGGGAGTGTCTAAAAAAGTTAGAGAACCAGTGGGCTAAACTAAATCTTAATATTTCAAAAATGGATGAACAGCAAATAAACTCGTCTGAAACCTGTGCTGAACCATTTCTTACACCACGGTCAAACCTTTTTTAATCGCTGGCCAGCACCGAGGCTTGTTGCAACAATAGCAAAAAAAATTCAAGTTTCCAACCAAGGCTTCATCAAACTTGATCACGCATTTGCAGAGATGTTATCCCAATTTTACCTCCAATCTTGGTCAAATTTACTGGGGCCAGAAACTTTTCGCACCCTAATGTTCATCAAATGCAATCTAACAGTTTCCGAGCAACTGAAAATGTAAATGCGAACCAAAATATTGTAATTCTTAGTTATCAGGAGGCTCTTTCCTTTTGCATTTATTTTAATTTTACGCAACTTATCGGTATCATCCTTATCGCTGACGCCTTACCAATTACATTTCATTATCCTAACTCAGCGAGATAGTGTAATGGTTATGCGTCCGGTTTTCTCGATCGGTAGGTCGTGGGTTCGTTCCCCGGCCGGGTCATACCAAAGACTCGAAAATTGGTATTCGCAGCTATCCTGCTAGACGCTCAGCAATCGCGGATAGTATGGAGAAAAATACGGAGGCGTAGACTAGATGACTTCACGGCCGTATCGCAAGCCCGTCGTCAAAGCATCTCGATGGTGCAGGCAAAAAAGAATATCATATCTCTCATTGCACAGTTTAACAT